>JAOXNV010014881.1:0-10122 GCA_028565915.1 Momotus momota
CGGGGACATTTTGGTTCTCACCCCCCTTCCCCAGCCCATTCCTTATCAGCCTCCCTATTATTTCCTCCCTGTCCACCCACCTGCTTATTTTAGCCGCTCCTTCCTTCCTCTCAGCTGCTTTTGGAGCAGAGTCTGGCCCCGCTCCCCCTCCAGCAGCCCCCACCTCGGCCCCTCCATCCCCTCGACACCCCGATTGCACCCGGGCGAGCGCCGGGTGCTGGGTGCCGGGTGTGGGCAGCGGTGGGGTGCCAGGCCACGCTGCCCACGGGCACAGATCCCGGGCTCCGGGTGCAGAGACTATTTAAAGCAGGATTCTGCCTCGGCTCCTTGGCTAATTGAAGCCTGCGGCTGCCCTTTCGGGCTCCTTGGCTCGCTGGGCAGCCCTCTCCTCCCTGCCCGTGCTGCTTGCTGGTTTGCCTGGCCTCTGCCTGAACCCTGCCTGCAGGCTCTGGCTGCCTGCTCCCCAGCCTCCCTCCCCACCACCCCCCCGAGCCTGCAGCAGCTTCTGGAGCGCTCTACTGTGCGAACCGGTTTGCAAGGAGGCATCTTCCATCAGGGAAAAAAGGACAGGGTCACGTCCCCCCTGCTCTGTCTGTGTCCTGCCTGCATCCCCACCCCCCCTGCCTGCATCCCCACACCCCCTGCCTGCCTCCCCACATCCATCCCAGCACCCCGAGCAGGCACAGACAGTTCTCCCCCGGCCACCCTTCAGCATTTAAATCCCCTTTTCCGTGCCAGGTTGCGACTCTCCGTCACGGGAGGCTTTGAGGAGAGGGCCGGCAGATGCCATCAGCCGGTACCGACCCTGCCAAGGACCCGCTGAACCCCCAGGATCCCCCCAACCCCTTTCTCCCAGCTCCCTCCACGCCAAGCCCAGCTCCCAGCAGCCGCTGTCCCCATTCCCAGGGCGTTTGGGAGCGCGGGGGCTGCCGGGCAGGGCTCCCAGCGTGGCGCTGCCAGCGGAGCCGGGAGATGCCGGCAGCTCGTTATTTATTTAAAGCTCCATCTTTGCGGCGAGCGCTTGCCCTGCAGGGAGGGATCCGGATGCCGGGAAGAGCCACCAGCCACCCTTGTTGGGGCTTTGCTCCCCCATGCGGGGCTGGGAAATATCCCCCCTGCTTGGGGTGGGGGCACAGCCCCCTTGGCAGCCGCTTCTCCCCCTGGCCGGCACCGCTCATCGGGCAGGATGGCGGGGACGTGCTTCCCGATACCTCTGCTGTCACCCTGACCTCACCACCAGTTTTGGTCCCTTGATGGTGACAGGGATGTGTGGCTCGGGTGCCGTTTCCAAGGTAACCCAGGATGAGCTCGGCCTCCGCATCCCTCCGTGCCCTCGCATCTCTCCGTGCCCCCACGCGCCGAGGAGCCTCCCGGGGTCTCGCTGCTCGGCGGGTGGGGGCTGCGGCAACTCAAAGGACAGGGATTGAAACGGGGACAGGGACAAGAAGGGGACCGACCGCAGGGAGAAGGGATGGGGAAGGAGAGAGGAGCAGGACATCCCTCCTCGTTCCCACCACAGCCTTCCCCTGGGCACGGGTGTGTTCGACCCATCCCAGAGACGGAACCTCAAGGACCTCGAGGAGCAGGTCAGGGTGTTCCTGTCTTCCCTCCTGGAGCACCTCCCAGGGAGAAAAACAGAAATAGGAGCTGTGGTTCCCCACCCAACTGTGGGCACGAGGCCAGGGCCAGGGGTGGGAGCACGGCCCGAGTCCCAGCGGGGACAACCTGGCTGAAGTCCATCCCCAAGCATCCCTTGTCCGGGTGGGATGGGTCGAGCGGGCTGTGCTGAGGGTGCCGGGGGTCCCAAACCATGGAGGTGGGTGACAGGGTGAAAGACCCATGGGTGCTGCCCACTCTGCAGCTCTGGGACGTGCTGTGGAGGAGACCTTGGCAAATGGTGAGCCCGCCCCGGCTGCCCGACGCCTCAGGAATAAAAGGTTGGAATAAACACCCTAGAAATCACCTCAGACTCCCCCCGTCCCATGGCTACAGCAGCACCAAGCAAGGCAGCCAGGATGGAGGGCTCCAGCCCCCCCACTTCTCCCCACTCTGCTCACAGCCCCCTGCCCACCCCACCCGGGGCCAGGCTGAACATCCCCAATTTTCCATTCGCTCTGGTTTGTGTTAAACCCCCCTCCCAGGGTGGGCAGCGGGGCCGGAGCAGAGCGGGGAGGACGCGGGAGGGCTCGGCAGGGACGAGATGCTCCCGAATGGAAGCGGAACCACGGAAGAGATGATGCCGGACTCTTCTCTGCTGCATTGGGAGAGCCAGGGGGGCCGTGGAGCCCATCTCCCTGACCCTGACCCGCCGGCTGCCGCAGGGAGGGGAAGCAGCTCTGCTGCCAGGCCGCTGCCCTGCACACCGGGCACCGTTTCCATTGCAGCCGTCCCTTCTCCATCTGCTCTCGCCAGCTCCTCGGGGCCCTCCCGCGTGCGGGGCCACCGACAGCAGCTCTTTCTTATTACAATATGTTCCGGTCCGTCGCCCCCAAGATCTGCATCCTCGGGACCTGTCCGACTGGGAATTCCATTCCTCCCTGTTAATGAGTTTATGCCAGTAAAGGGCTTTGCAGATATAAAGCTCCGTATAGGAGCCGAGCGTCGGTTTTGGTATTGATTTCACTGCCCAGCCCCCTGAGATGCCTCTGGAGGACGTGTAGCTCCAGGCAAAGCCTCTCCAGTCCTTGGGGAGGCAGCGGGGAAGGATGGGACCCCAGCTCGGAGCAGAGAAGGAGAAATCCCTTCCGTGCGGACACAAATCTCTGCAGCGTTTCCAGGTCTGCACCCCCCAGAGGAAACCCCCTCCCCATCCTATGCCTCTTGCAGGACAGCAAAGGTCTCCTTGTGATGGAGGAGCCGTTACACGGCAAAACCTCGCATCAGGGGCTGGGGGAAGCGAGCTGAGCCCTGCCTGGCTACTAACAAACAAAAATGTCACGGCTGGAAATAATGACTCGCTAATTACCCCGCCCGCCATGAAGGGAAGATGAGAGAAAATTGCTCCGGGTTTATTATACTTGGCAAATCCTCCCCTTTCAGTAAATAATTTCCATAACCTAACAGGGCTCCTTTTTATTAATTGAATTAATTTATTCTTAGTTCTTTTTTTTTTTAAGGCTTCAGATGCTTCTTTTCCTTAGGAAAGCGTAAACAGCCCCGTGCCGTGTACCTCACGCTGGGCACCCGCAGGAGGTGATGCCAAATGGGGATATTCCACCTGCGCCGGGAAATCCAGATGGAGTCGGACCCGGAGGGAGCTGGGGGGAGAGAGGCTGCAGAGGAACGAGGTGGGAACACCTCAGAACATAAATCCTCTGCGGTCTGGTTCATCCCTAGAGACTTTCCTGGCCCTGACAGCCCTTTATTTCACAGGGCACTTTGCTGATTGTCTTCCAAGGAAATTTGGCACCAGTAAAGTGGGAGGGGGATTGATGGGGTTGGAGCCAAACCCTCTACATGTCCCCAGACCCAGCAGAGCCATGAGCAGCAGCAGTGCCCGGCCCTGGATGCGCCACTTTGGAGAGGTTTTGGGCATGGAGGTGGCAGAGCTCCGGAGGGGATGGAGAAGGGCTGTGTCAGGGCTTCGGTGTCCTCACCCTTCCGAGGACACGGGGCTGTGGGGAGGGATCTTCAGGGAGGTGTCAGGGCCAAGGTCACGATGCCGAGGGGCTCAGCCCAGCCCAGAGCAACGTGCACAGAGCAGGATGAGCGCGGGTGCGGATCTGAGCTGTGGGAGAACACGGAGCTGAACAGACCGTGCCAACGCCTGGGAGCCCAAAGTGACCCGATGGCATCTCACCACCCTGCTCCTGCCTCAGCCACCCTGAGCCGAGCCCTGGGGGTGCTGGCACTGCACAGGACCCCGAGCTGGGAAGGTTCCAGAGTGGCCAAGGTCGGGGTGAGGGTAGGGCTGCGGGTTTGGAACCACAGGAAGGGTGGCCAGAGTCTTTTTTCAGCCTCGGCCGGCGGCAGCCATGCGAAGGGCCTTGACGGGCTCCATGTGGCCTCATCCCCAGGACCCCTCCCTGGGGACCGGCCAAGCTGAGATCTGACCTTGTTTCTGAGCAAGAAAACATTGGGTGGGTGTCCAACTTCTCCAGGCTGCTGTGGGACTCCCTGCCTGCACCCACCATCTCTTCCCGGGGCCGAGGAACCCAGGGAGGGCAGAACCTGGAGCCACTGAGACGCTCCACGGAATCCCCGGGGCTGGGGGAGCCAGGGGAGGATTTCCTGCGCCGCCAAAGGGCACTGCTGCCCCTTGGCCTGGGCTGCGGCCCGCCATGGGATTTTCAGGAAACGCCTCCTCGGTTCCCCACTCCCGGGGCCACTCGTGGCCATTTCCCGCAGCGGGAGCGGGCGTGGGTGCGGGTCTCACTTCTGCCTCCCGGCACTTGGCCGGGGAAACTCTGTGTCGGGAGAAATTACCGGGAACCACCAAGCTCAAGGCTATGAGAGAATCAACCCCAGCTCATTATTGTCGAGGGAAGGAAGTGGGGAGGGAGATGCTGTGCCAGGGCTGGAGGGTGGGGAGAGGAACCGCTGCTCCCAGCTCCGCCACTGACTCACCGGCAGCCCTGGGAAAGCCTCCTCACTCCGTAGTTACCAAACGTGGACACCCATGGACTGCCTGACTTTGAGGGTGTTGGAGCCTGGCCGAGGCTGCCCAGAGAGCTTGGGGAGTCTCCTTCTTGGGAGAGATTCCAAAGGTGCCTGGACCCTGCGCTGCTGGGCCCCCTGCTCTGGGTGACCCTGCTGGAGCAGGGTGGGGGCACCAGATAAGCTCCAGAGGGTCCTTCCAACCCCAACCACGCTGGCATTCTGGGGTTCATGGACTGACTGGAGTGATCGCTACGGTTGTACCGAGCCTTGGATCTCTCCTGCTCCCATCCAGGAGGATGTGGGAGCAGGAAGGTGCTGCACACATGGTCTGAAGCCCATTCTCTCCTGCCCAAAAAGCACCATGTGGTGCAAGTCTAACGCATTTCCACCAGGTTCCGTGGCTTTACTCGACAATTCTCCCAGTGGGTCTGAGATCAGGAGGAGATTGGCAGAAGCAGAGGGTCAGGATGAGGCCCCCAGCCACGGGCAGGGTACCGAGCTGCTTGCAGCAGGGCTCTGCCAGGCAAAGCACCCCTCCTGCCCACCCACTCCAGGGATGTAACCCCACAATTCCTCTGGATTTCACTTGGAACTCCGCCAGCAGGATCTGCCCCTCGGAGCAGCACCCCACCCCTCTGGGTACCGCTGCGGGGGTGTTTTGGTGGCCCCGGGGGTACCTCGGTGGCCCCAGGGGTGCTTTGGTGGCCCCAGGGCTGCCAAGTGGTACTGGTGGAGATGCCATGGTGGCGCTGAGGGTGGCGAGGCCGCACCTGCGAGCTGGCCTCAGGAAACGGCTAAAAAAATGCAGGGTAAAAAAAGAAAGAAAGAAACCAAGTAAAGCCCCGCTTTTGGTTCCTGTTTTGGGGTCTCCAGTCCTGCCAGCAGCCGGTGCCCCGGGGGGTTGGTTCAGTGTGAGAGGCAAATGTCACCCTGGTGCCTTCGGGGACTCTTGGTGTGTGTGTTTTTTTCAGCAGGGGGGAGCAGGGGGTGCCCGGCGCCCGCTCGGTGTTTGGGGGATTTTCGGTGGAGTTCCCGTGGGTCTCTTCTCACGGGTCTCGCGCTGCGGGCAGAGCCAGCAGCCTGTGTGGGGAGCACTGGTGCTCACGGGAAGGCCCAGTTTTGGGGGTGGTGGGGAGGGATTCTGGCCAGTCCCCGCGGGGTGAACATCCTCCTGGGGGACAAAGGGGCGGGCACTGACCCATTTATCA
Organism: Momotus momota; assembly: GCA_028565915.1. Taxonomy (NCBI): domain Eukaryota; kingdom Metazoa; phylum Chordata; class Aves; order Coraciiformes; family Momotidae; genus Momotus; species Momotus momota. Next base: position 5,808 of record JAOXNV010014881.1, read on the forward strand.
AGGTCATGGCCGTGGGCAGCTCAAAGCAGAGGCGATGTGACTATTTCGGTGAGCTGAGGGAACTTCACTGGCCTGATTCCCATAAATAAAACATGCAGGGAACAGCCCCTGCTCTGTCCTATTAATTCTGGACCCCAGGGGCCGGGCTGTGTGTGCATTCAGCAGCTCGGCATCGCCTGCTCCGCTCCCCTCGCCGGAGCCTGGTTGGGCTCAGAAAGGTTCAAAAGCCCCCTCTCCCCGCCTCCCAGTTGCCCCAAAACGCAGAGTGCCAGCACTTTGAGGGCACCGTATGGAAAATTCACTTGTTTTCTGAGCCACGGGGGCAGCGGGGAAGGATGCTGGGGTGCGGGTGGTATCGAGGGGCAGAGGACAACCCCGGTTGGCTGCAGCCCCCCAGCCCAGCCCCCTGGTTTCAAGGAGCTGTTTCCACCCATTGCACTTCCCCATCTCTGGGGGAGCCCGGTGCTGGTGTTTGACCCCCAGCGTCCTTCTGCTGCCTGTTCTCCAGAAGAAGGTGAGCTCACATCACATCGGCTGGTTTCTCCAGCCCCCTCACTGAAGGCATTGGCAGAACGAGGGAGTTTAATTATCTGGGTTTTCTTCCAGGAGGGCATGAACCTGTCTCTCTGTTGAGTTTATCAATTGTTGGCCAGATTTTATCTCCGGCTTTCAATTTGCTCGTGATGGTGTTTTCTGCAGCGGGGGCACGGTGTCAGCAGCTCCCCTCCTTGCACAGCACGGCCACACCAAAGGATCTCGCTCTTCCCTCTGCGCCATCAGGTCCTGGGCACTTCTTCTGACACCTCCATCCCAGCGTCTCCCTCCCCAGTACCCCTTCACAGGTACTCACGCTGGATTCCCACCTCACGGTCACGGCAACGCCCACCCGGCGCGGAGGGAAAACTGGGAGAGCGGCCAATGCAGGGGGCATGTCTCACCCCGGGGCTCTGCTGTTATCCATGGCCCCACCAGTCATACCCAGAGATGAAGGGCCCCCATTTTCAAGTGACTCAGACTCACCCTTCCTTCCTCAGGAAAACCTGTGATCAGATAAAGCCATCAGACTATCTGGTGAGAATAAACAAGCTCGCATCTGCGCGGATGCAGGCGATACCCCTTCTAACCCCGCGCAGAAAGAGGAGGCAACACGTCTATGGCCTTAACCCCGTCCTTAGAGGGCACACCAGCAGCTCCAGAGTGGAGAAGAAGGGTTTGCTCGCCCGTCTGGGAGGTCTGGGAGCTGCTCTGCCCGTGTCACCGCCCTTGCTGGAGGTTGGGAGAATCAAATCCCAGCCGGCGCTGGCACCGGCACAGCCTCTCTCCATCCTCCCCGTCCCCCTGAGCTGTATCCGTGCTGCACCAGCAATAAATGTGCCGAGAAAGCAAAGGTGCCCCTGAGGGGGAGCAGAGGAGGAGCAGAGGGGGCTGCAGGAACCGAGGAGGGAGAGCGGGGTGGGGGGAAAACGTTTAAAAAAAACCCCAAGCCATAACCGTCAGCAGATGGGCAGCTGCCCCCGCGAAGGTGACGTGCTGGCAGGCAGAGGGGCTGGCGAGGAAAAGAGCAAAGGAAGGTGTGAAGATTTCCCTGCAGATTAAACCCAAAGCACAGAGCGGCTGCTGCTCGCTAAGCCCAGCCTGGGCAGGCAGAACAGAGCGGCTTTGGGCTCCGCCGGCACCTCCAAGGATCCCGGTTTGGATCTCCCTGGCTCCCTGCAGGTGCCCACGGGATGCCTGCGGGGGGCTCAGGGCCATGGCAGGGGGTTGGTGTCACCCTGTGGGGCTGGGACCCCACATCTGTGGGGCAGCTCGGCTCCCCTCGCCCCAAAATGTCCTCGGAGGCCAGAGACAAAGGAATACGGTGCGAGGAGGCGGCCGCAGCTCTGGCTCTGCCTTCTCCAGGCAAAGCCAGGATGGAGCAGGATCTGCCTGCGGCGTGCTGAGCGCAGGCACGTGGGGTGCCAGGTCCAGCAGGCCAGGGCAGGAATCGAAGCTCACAATGCATTATAGGGAACAAACTCCCAGAGGAGTGATAAAAGTGAGTGGGTTTGGTTTAGGAAAGAGCTGAGAAGAGAGGACCGACATTTTTGCAGAGGTTTGGAACTACTCAGTCCAAAGGGAAAGGAAACGTTTCTGCCTCTCCTTGGGAGAATCCTCAAATCTGGGCACAGGTTCTGGCCCTGCTGGCACAGCTCCAGCCAGGATGGGTTTCAGGACTCGTCCAGATGGTGACTATTTGACCATCCGATGGTTGAAATCAGGTCAGACACGATGGCCGTGCGAGAGGGCTCCCGCCTGGGACCGAGCACACGGGAGAGACGAAGGCGAGCAGAGGGGAGGCCGGATTCATCGCTCCTGGGGCCTTGGTCACAGAGCCCAGTCCTGGGGGACACAGATCCCCACACCACCCTGGACCCACAGCCCCCTGGCCAAGGCCCCAGAGCGATGCCGGGCTGTCCAAGAGAGCCAGGAGAGGAGGAAACATCTTCCCGAGGACGACTGGCTCCGGGAGGGATTTTCCGCCGCCTGTTCGCTGTGTGCTGCCCCGGCCGCTGCTCAGGTGCTGGATCTCCCTGGCTGTAATTTCATCCCTGGGCTCCCATAACGGCTCCCTCAGGGCCACATGAGGGAAGTGACCGGGGCGCAGGTCCGAGCTCCGGCCCGGAGCTGCATCCGCCCGGCATTTCCAGCTCAGCCTTATCTGGCAGCTCCCACTGTGACTCCCCATTTTCCTCCTCTCCTCTCCTTTCCCCACCCCACCCGGCGCTCCCGGCGGCGCTTCCTGCGGCAGGGCGAGGGCTGGGGGCTGCGGGGCTCCCGGCCGGACCCCTCCCTGCCGACCCCGGCTCTGCCCAGATAGGAAATCCTGTGGGAGCCGAGAGCTGGGAACCACGGCCGAGCTCTCCCTGGGGTCAGGCAGCACCAGGATTTTGGCCGCAGGACGTGCCAGGCTGCTCCGGGCGGAGGGGAAAAGCCGGGAGAAACCCAAAGAGAGGGCGTGTAGACCACAGTGACATACATGGTGGACACCCATCACCTCTGCATGCGCCATTCCCACCGACATGTGGGGGTTTTGTGCCTAAATGAGCCACTTTCCTGTTGGGAAGGGTGGGAGGAGAGGGTGGCCGTGGGCATGGCAGCAGGAAGGTGCTGCCACCACGATGCCCGGCCACCAGCGTGACCCCGATGGCTCCCAGGTCTGTAGGAACCCATTGTTGGCAGCGCTGCTGCTCACACAACCGCTCGGTGACACTAAATACCATTCAATTTGAGTAGCTCCTCGTAGAAACTCATTTATTGTCACCTCGTGACAAGCCATTCAAATATCGTGCAAAACGCTTTTTATTTACCAAAGAGCGTTTTGTCAGCGTTTGCCCAGCACCCTCCTAATTTTTCTGGTGGTTATTTTAGAATGGGAATCAACCAGAGATCTGCTGCTGCCCGGCCTCGGTGCTCAGCTCCAGGCACTGCCCTGTGTGGGACTCTCAAAATTTGAGCTTTCTGGGAAAATTCAGGACAGTAGAGGTAAAACCAAAAGGAAGCAGGAGAGCAGGAGCAAAACGCAGCTGAGCTCTCCAGCCCTCCTGAGCCGAGGGGGTAACGGCGGCAGGGTCAGTTCACCTGGAAAGTTCCAGACCATGCCCGCTGGACGCTCAACCCAAGCTGCGCCTAAACAAGAGCCAAACTGGGCTTATTTAACCCGGCTAAGCCTCGAGCGTGGCCTGAGTCATTCGGTAAACCACCCAGTTGCCTGACTAACCCCCAAACCACACTTCCCAGACTTCAGGATTTCCATATATTTCCCATCGGAGCTCAGCGGCACGCTCTGTTTCTACCCACCGCTTGAAAGCGAGGTCCTGCGCCCAGCCCTGAAGCTTCTTTGGGTATTGAGGAAAGCAAACTGGTTGCAAAGGGGCGGGGGGGATATAGTTCAGATAAATCCCTCCTGAGCACCGAGCGGCTCGAGGCGCTGTGGCAAAAAAGGCTCTGAAGGACGTGGGCGCTGTGGGAACGTCGACTGGGAAGAGAAATGTGTTTGCCCGTTTCTAAAGGGGCTGGTGTGACGGCCAGGAAGGGTTGCTGGAATTAAGGGTGGTGATACTGGAGGAGGAAGGATCGAAATTCCTTCTGAACGTGTCAACGTTGTGCTGTTGGTCTCAGGAGAAAAGACGACCCGGGACTGGCTCTTCCTGGGTGAATGTCAGTGAAGAGCTGGAAAAGGGCCATGAAAATGCTGAGGGGCCTGAGCATCTGTGTGGCCAGGAAAGGCTGAGAGCCCTGGGGCTGTTCAGCTGCAGAAGAGCAGCCCCAGAGGGGA
>JAOXNV010014882.1:0-84021 GCA_028565915.1 Momotus momota
AATCATGTCTGTTATATATGGGGGAAAGCAAGGAGGAAAGGGTAAGGTTAACAGATAAAGGAGAGGAGAGGAGAGGAGAGGAGGAGTGTTTAGGGTTAATGATATGATTGTTAAATGCTGAGGACAACTAATTTGAATATTAAATGGAGAAGAAATAGTTGAGTGATTGGGAAAGCACTGTGCAAGGATAGAAAAAAAAAAAGGAAACATAATCTAGAAAGTATTCCAGTGAAGATACATATGAAATAAGGCACTAATTAACCTTTATGTCCAATACCAGACACAGTTTTGGTCACTTGTATTTAAGAAAGCTTAGCTCAGATTTTATGCCTGTAAAAGAATGTTTATCAAGAAGACTTTAGGAATGGTAATGCATCTTACTACTCTATGACAAGCAGGGAAAAGAGCATGGCTTGTTTATTATAGGGAAGTGAAGAAAAAGGGAGTGTGATTTCTCTGTAAATCTACCGGGGAAAGTATCAGGTAAAGGAAGGAGCTATATTCGTACAAGATGTACAGAAAGTCAAGAATACATTTATTTCACTGTTGGAAAAATTGCAAGAATTTTTCACATGCTGGAAGTGAAATTCAAAACCAGTTTTCAATTTGAGAGCAGATTCTCAGCTTCTTCTAAGCAATCTTACAAATTTTGTGAGAAGAATTGGATTAGATGACTTCCTGTGAAGGACTAGACAGGATTCAAAAATGCTGGAGATATCTTCTAACTCTACATTCCTGTGATAAATAAGCGACTGTGAAACTTTCAAGCTGAGCATCTTAAGGCATTATATATCCGATTACATAATCTGCAGCCTTGTCACAGCATCAAATCTTCAGAGACCAAAATCATGATGAAATCTTTCTAAGTATCAAGGACAGAACAAAGAGCTTGCTGCACCTGTTTTAAAATCATGTAGGTTAACAGAATTTGAGGCCTTGTTGTCTTCTTATGTATCAATAACTCTGCTAGTTGTGACTTACTCTCTAATAGTGAGAGATCCTAAGATTATAATTGGCTCAATTGGCATAAGAAGAAAAAAAACAGAAAAAGGCAGGAGGAAGCAAGCTAGTATTCATCCTGCATTTCTTTGCACTTCCCGACAAATCAGGGAGATTTCCTACTTGCTGGAAAAAAGAAAACTCACGCTTGCTGCCTTCCATGAAGTCTCACAGATTTTTGGCATTTAATATTTTCATTTCTTATTTGAAGTATAAGAATTCATGGCCCATAACATTTTCCAGAAACAGAAGCTACATAACTGAAATCTCCACTGTTGCTTATGAAAGGTTAATGGCAATAATTGAAAGTTATAGTTGCAAATAGTTTAGTAACACTACTGTTCACTGAACAACTGTTTGCTTAGTGAATAGTAGTAACCACAGTAAGAACAAATAAATTTGTCAACTATGACTTGACATATACTTGAACGTACTCATCTAGCAGTTGTTCAGGTTGGGGCTTCTCTTAAAACCCTTTGAAACTAGGGGATGGATTGGGAGAAGTCAATGAACCCCCACAGTGATACAAGGTCAAAAGTAGTGTAACCTTGGTGTCACCAGGTCAGCAGGAGAGGTTTTATGCCTGTTGACTAGAGACTCTGCACTTTTCAAGAAGTTTAGAGACTTATGTGGCTGAGGGCATGGACAACTGCCTTCCATATACATGATGACAATTATAGTATCTAGATTAGTGAGTAAAGAGTGTTTCAGCTTTTTTGATCAACTGTTAGTGCTGAAGAAGGGTTTCTGTTAACATTTGGAAAGAAGAGCTGGCAGAAGAGCTTCTGCAATATTGATCCTCAAAAGATAGATGAATATCTTTGTAGTCCACTCTTTCCAAATTCTGTGTCGTTTTACAATGATCGTGGTGATTTTACCAATGGGATGAACATGAACAATTTTTAGAAGGCTATATCCATATTAGTAGAGCTTTATAGCCAATATAGAACAATTAATATTTCTAGGGTTTCTTGTAATGGATGCCTGAAGTGCACAAACATAGAGTCATAGAGTAATATAGATTAGAGGGGACCTGTGGGGGTTATCTGGTTCAACACTGTTCAAGTTGCTCAATTTCAGTTGAATTTTGAATATCTCCAAATGTGGAGACTCCAGAACTGCTTTGGGCATCTGGTTCCAGTGATAAAGTGTACTCATGATGAACATAATTTTCCTAATTTAGATCAGAATTTCCTTCCTTGTAAGTTGTACTTGTACCTTTCAGCTATAACTGTGCACATCCCAAAAGAGTCTGGCTATATTCTCCCCATCTTCCCATAAGGTAGTTGAAAGCAGAAGTGAAATACTTTCTGTCTTCTACAATAAACCCAGCCCTCACAGTCACTACCTCTACATAACATGCTCCATGTCCCAATCATCTTCATGACCTTCCATTGCATTGACTCCCACATAGCAATATTTTTGCTTTAGGATGCCCAAGACAATTATGCAGGACAGAAGAATGTGATAAGACATCTGTATGGACAGGTCTGTGCCTATGTGTGAAACCCTCCAGAGTAAAAAAGGACACATAATATGTTTAAGCAAATGAACTGAATCACAAAAGTTAAATGTAATGAATTTCTGTGCTGGCAACACATTTCTCATCAAGCTGGTTCATTTGATCATTTTCTGGGCTTTTAATGTGATGATTTATTCCAGATTACATTCTGCATTCTATTTCATCAAGTTAGATATTGACGTGTCTAATTTATCATAAATCACAATTCCTTTTTAAAGAATATAGTCAATGGTGTGGTCCAAAAGTACTCAATATAAAAGTCAAGAACAAAATGTTCAAATGAACTACATTTTATTTGTGCACTACATAAAGCGTTCTTCTTCTAACACAGTCTAATCACCTCTGATCCAGATACTGTAATTCTCTAATACAAAAAGGATATGACCAGGAGGAAGGCCAGAGCCCTTTTCCCATACAAGAGGTTATTGACCTTTTCTTAAAGCTAAGATATCAAATAACTGCTCAGTAAAGTCCACTGTCCTCTTATAACCTAAATTGCTTCAGTGGTGATGCAGACTGCTTTCAACTAAAGTAGTAACTAAAAAATACTAAAACAAGTACGAAACAGAACTAAATGGAAGTACGTGTGAAGTATATTTCCAAGTAAAACTTTTACTATTTCACTCGTATTTTAGTAAGCTTAATGCCAAATACCAAGGTTTTCGAGCAGATAATACTGCTTAAAATTCAAAGAATTACTTATATCTCTTTTCAATCCCTATACCATCTCTTTTCTCTTTCACTGTGTTGGCGCAAGTTGTCCCACCAAATAAATCCTTTGGATAGAGGACCTTGTAGTAATGCAGCATACCTTCATTAATAAACATGGTTCTACAGAAGCTGAGTAGATTATAAATAAACTGTTTTATAATTGCTATAATCATAAACCAGAAATGTGCTTTACCAATTACTCTTGCATTTTGTAACCAGCCTGGTTGGTGGTTTTTTTCCAAATCTGCAGGTCATGCTATATGGTTTTGTCTCTGGCAAATTATAGAAATTCTGTAACTGTAGTTATTTTCCTTAACAAGTATGTCTTAATATATTACTTCAGGTTCTTGAAGCATCTAACAAGATGCCTTGAAATATAGTACTGTAATAGCTATTATGGTACTAAATACTTATGAGGTAACTGAGTCCATATCGATTTATCGTAATAAAACTCGGCATCTGAAAAGAATCTTATCTGGTTTCCAAGGTACCTACAAATGTAGCAAATTGTAAGACAGAAGTATTACAGTAATGTGCACGTTTCTGCAAAAATGTACTGGAAATTGTTGAGATAATCTATAACTCTTTCTTTCTTATTATTTCATTTTAGATGTTTCAATGATTTTTACATTTTCCTTCTGTGTTGATCTGATCTTCAGCAAAAGCTGAGCTAGGAATAAAGCTAAAAGGTAATTGAATTAGGAAAGCAAATGAATCTGCTGTGTTGAATACATTTCTTTGCCTGTTCTCAATTATTTAATCAAAATGTACTGTAAGCAGTATTATGTACCTGGGGATAGGATTATCTGACATAAAATAAAAGAACGGCGGGATTTGCAGACTTCGTAAATTAAATTGTGTGATTCACGCCTTTACTAAGGATCTGAATGACTTTCAGATGATACAGCCACTTTATGCTTTCTAATCCTTCTTATGAAATAAGTGCTGATACCACTTTTTCTAATGTTTTCATACAAGCATTTTTGAAATACATGCACCAATCACTTTATTTCTTTAATTGTACTGTAGACTTTTGAATAGGTTTGGGATCTGTTGTTTTTTTTTCACTCAATTAGAAATTTGTACAAATATTTAAAATCACCTCTTTTCTTCTGTGTGATACTAGACCTTGAAGACTTGGAACAATCCCCAGCTATCTGCACTAAAACATTTTCAGGTTCAATTTCATGAAAATAAATGTTATTAATGGGTGTTTAATAAGGATGCTCTTAAAGGAACTAGAAGGAGGCATTGAAGTTAATCCATGACTGATTTTATTAATTGAAATATGGTTTAGTTAGAGCAGATGAATATATTTGCATTTGTAGCTTTTACTCTAATATATCAGAAATGAACCGTAACTGAGAAAGAGTGCATATATGAGTTTGACATATTTAATTGGATGTATATACTCATGTACATTTTTCTAAGACAAAGGAAAAGCAGGGAGGTTGTCTGGTCGTGTGAGCAAAGTACAGACCTTTACCTTCAGTCTGTAACTTTCAGTGCTATTAGATCAACAGCCAATCTGTAAAAGACTGATGTTTGAGCCACAAAACCACAGATCAGCTCAGAACTGAGCTATTGTAGGAAGGATGCTTTGTTATGTTTCCACCAATCATCTTCAACACGTACTTCCAGCAGAGTAAAGCACTGTCAGGATGATCCAAGGTGAAGAAAAACAGAAGTAGAATGTTTGCATTCTGACTTTCAGAAAAGTAAATTGTTAGTAGCTACAGGGAATGAAATACATTGTTTCCAAGGAGCAGCATATATTTTTTGTTATACAAACATTCAGTAGGAGTGGGAGGAAAACACTGAAACAAAAGACTGTTTATTTCAAAGGAAAGGGGGAAAAGGTGGTCATAAGTGCACACACTGCATAACATCACAGTAAGATAAGAACTCAGAACTTCTTTCTTTCTTGTTCCTTTCATTCCCAGATCTCCCATCCAACACCTTCCCTACAGGTCAGGATCGGATCCTGTAAGATCAGGATCAGATTCTTTCAAAGTTTTAGCATCAAACTAAACAACTTCATCAAAGACAGAGTTTTATACAGGATCTATATGGACAGAAAGACATTGAATGAACATACAACAATAATTCATTTTATTAATTCATTTTATTAAGAATTATATTTTACGTGCCTGACAAAACGTTATGATTAATTTTTGGTTTGCAGTGTATTTCTGAGTCTAAATGCAAAGAGTACCCAAGAACAAACTCCAGACTGCTTTATCGTATTGACTAAAGAAAGCAGAGTGTAATTGCTGAAACTCTAGAAATAAATGCAGTAATATGAAAAAATAAAAACAACTGTTGTCTAGAAGGATTAACCTTCATCAGACCTCAAGCAAATATTATTCCCTTTTACAGAAAGAAATGCCTGAAGCATATTTCAAATCTGAGTGTTTATGTATGGTAAGATTCGATATACTTCAATATGCTACCTCAGTTATTGACATGCTGGTTTTATTTTTCTTCTTTTGACCTTGTAAGACACTGACAAGAAGAAAACCATTTTTCCTGATTACTCAGTTTTCATCTGAGAAATAGGCCCATCTAAGAAGGTAAATTTCTTGTTACTGTGATGCATCATTGACTTACTGTAACCTTAGGTATGCTTCTCCCGTCCTCAAGCTCACCTTCTGTAAGCTGAGTGTATAGGGATAGAATAAGAGATGTTTAGGAGACTAGAGCTACAGAAAGATCCCTGCAAAGAATTAATGCTTTTAATTTCTTTAGACGTTTACATGGGTTTGAAAATCCCACTGCTCTTTATTCTGCATCTCTGAACAGAAAACTAAAGATAAAAGTATGAATTGTTTTTCTTGTCTTCATATTTCAGTTAAAATCATATTATTGACATGCTTTTGTTGTTTTGAAGTCAAAAGATGTCAGACGTTCCTGTTTTCCCAAGGATCATCAGTCACAGATTGGTTTTCCCTAAAGCTCTGGATATCATTTCTTTAAAAAATTAAAACTCAATTAGGTTTACTTATAGACTTTATAATGAAGCAAAGAAAGTGAATAGTTCTGAGGATAAAATCATTTGCTTATTCCTGGAAAGTGTTTGTTTGGTGTTAGAAGAAAGTAAATTTATAGCGATTTTAACGAATTTATCAAGTTTCAAAGAAGTGTTTTGCTATGTCTGTCTAAAAAAATACTTTTAAAAAAAGTTTTCCACTTTTCTATTGCTATGCAAATAACTCTAACAGTATCAGAAGAAACATTTAACTACAATAAGGTTATTTTAACAGTTAACTTCAAAGCAAGAGACTAGGTCTCTTATATGCCTTACTTTTTAAAATTAATAAAAAGAAATATAAAAGGCAGCAGCTAAGATCATTTCAGCTTCCATTCAAGCAAAAACTGTTTAGAGGAGGTTATTCCTCTACAATTTTAGCATTCTTATTTTTATATTCACTTGCTGATAATTAACAGGTGGACTCTTCCACAAGCATTTGCCCAAGAGGTTTTATTTCCTGGAAATGATAATAAAAAAGACTATAGCAGACCTTGAAACAAATACATATATATGCTCTTTCAATCAAGATTTCATATGTAGAAGAGGTGTTATCATGTACAGCTATGTAGAAATGTAAGGAAATGGATATTTAGTTGCAGTGACTTCCAGAAAAAAATATCATGGAACACTTATTACATCCATCTTATCCGTGTAACTGTGGAAAGTTATCAACAGAGCTTTGGAGAATAGCTGTGTGCCCATGACTTCAACATACAATGCTTCAATAAGACCTTAGCAACTGTTGTGTGACGTGGAGGGTAAATTTAGGAAGAGATGAATCCCCTTGCATTCTAGACAGTCCTCAGAGATTAGAGGAGCTAGGGGCAGCTAGACTTATCTCTTAATAGAAATGTCAATTAGGATGTGTTGCTATAGGTCCAACCCAGATTCATGAACAGCCTGTTGGCTGTAGGTCTAGTTTAATTCACAAGAAGTAGTCAGATGCATGAATAACACGGCTTATTATACTTGCAACTTATAGAGCGACAGAACAGATTCAAGATTGCCGTTTATAAATTCACTAACTACAATAGCGCTACTAATCAAGGTTGATATTGCTAGCAGAAATAATAGTCATAGGCATTAATAATACCAACAACCCAGGATTAACCTTCATCTGAGGGTGAAATTTGTGGCGCTTACCCAAAGAGGCGTCCCTGCCTGCGGTGGAGGAAGAGAACACAGCCCATCAATTGGTCCCTCAGATATTGAAGTTCTTCTCTCTCAATTTAACAATCATTTTCTCTGTCTTTTTATCCCCCAAATTACAATGTTTCTCCCCTCCCAAGTGATGTGTAATATGATTTAGGTGGAGAGACAAGTGCTGTAGTCATACATGTCTAGCATGATCTCTATAATCTTCCTTAGCATATGCAGGGGTGTCAACATAAATGTGAATGAGGCGAATGGCTACCTGTCATGTTTGGTGGCCTCTTCTGAGAAACAAAGAACTAGCAGATTCCTGTTATCTTGTTGCTTTGCTGACCAGAAGAGCAGGACTGTCCAACCTCCGCAGGTCTCCTTCCTTCTTTGCATCCTGTGATGGTCAGGCAAACCTCCACTCCCCTGGATTGCACTAGAGATAGCAAGGCCAGTTTTAATTGTTCTTTGAGCACAGAGGACCCCTCCTCAATCTCTAAATGTCACGATATCACAGTAAAATTACAGTGATTTCAGGAAGCAGTTGAGAACACACTGTCTAGATGGCTTTTTTGGATATATCCATAAGATTTATTTGATCTAACTCATCTAGGAATTATGTTTGTGTCTGAGGATGATCCCCTTCATAGCAAAGGAAGGGAATTAAGGATCTTCAGAGGATAATAATTTGCACCCTACTTCCCCCATTCCAGTTCTTTTCCTAGGCACCAAACTAGATGTGAAAACCATTTGTATTCCCCTCTCACTTTTGAAAATCCTAGATTTTCAACTTTTAGTCACAGTCCAACTGCATGTTTTCTTCTTGAACTAGTTGCTTAAACTCCCATGATTAGTTTCCAAGATATAAAAATTAAAATCTTGCTTGAGGTCCACCCTCAGTCATTGCAGTAGGAAATCCACATCAATCATCTCTCGGGGTCTCTTCAGTTTACATAGTCTCAAGAAAAAACACGTCAGACATCTGTAACAGCTCTGTACATAGCTGAGAACATACTGCACATATTTGTGCTTCATTCATCCTCTCATATGAAACCACAACTAAGTAAACATGGTATTTACTGAAATTGTATCTCCTGAGGAAAAAAAGAACAATGTGGTGGGACAAGCTACAAATATCTTGTCTATGAGGATCTTATCAGTCAAAGGCCTTCCAGAAGTCCAGGTAGACAATATCTGCTGCTGTCTCCTTGTCTACCAAGACAGTTATTTCCTCATAGAAATTTATCAGTTTGGCTTCAACAAGGGGAAGCCATGACGACTACTCCTGATGATTTTTTTTTGTCCTTAATGTGCCTGACTGGCCTGTAGTTATTCTCACCCTTTTTGAGAATAGGAGTTACATTTACTTTCTTCAGGCACTTCTCTCGGTTGCCATGATTGATCAAAGATTATTGAGAGTCGCCTTGCAATAATATCTGCCAGCTTCCTCAGCATTCATGGATGCATCCTATCAGAGCCCATGGATTTATGTATGTCCAGTTTGCTTAAACATTGCATGACCTGATCCATCAAGGATCTTCCAAGCATCACCTTCCTTACTTCACAATTTGTAGTCTCTGGGACCTGATACCTCTGAAGGACTCTCTTGCTAGGAAGTGCTGAGGCAAAGAAGGCATTCAGTACCTCAGCCTTTTCTGTGTTCTGTGTAACCAGGTCCCTCATCTTGTTGAGCAATGGACCCACATTTTCCCTAGTCATCCTTTTGTCACCTATGTACTTTTGTAAGACCTTCTTATTGTGCTTGACATTCCTGGCCAGATTCAGTTCCATTTGGACTTTAGATTTCCTAATTTCATCTCTGGATTCTTGGACAATGTTTCTATATTCCTCCCAGGTTACTCGTCTTTGCTTCTACCCTCTATATGCTTCCTTTTTGTGTTTGAGTTTGGTTAGAAGCTATTTGTTCATCCACACAGGCCTCCTTGGCATTTTTGTTTGACTTCTTATTCATCAGGAAGGAGTTCTCTTGAGATTGGAGGAGGAGATCCTTGAATATTAACGTGTTGTCTTAAAGTCGACATTCCATCCAGGGCTTTATCCCACAGGACTCTTCCAAGGTATGAAAGTCAAGCTTTCAGAAAGGTGCAGCCTTTTCCTTGCTAGAGAAAGTAATTTCTATTCTCATTCTATTTCTGTGTGTTACTCATTCATGTATCAGTAAATATTTGACCAAGGGAAATTTATCACAGGAGTGTGACAAATTCTGTGAAAGCAGAGACTCTCTCTTCTTCCTGTGCTGTGTTCTTCCGAGACGTCATCTTTGATTGAGTTCAAGTGCCACAGAGACCAGAATCCATTGGACTCAAGAGCATTGCCAAAACTGTACCTCAGACTATTGTAGCACTCATCTGTGAAATAGAGTTGGGCAGCTGTCAAAAAACACAGCTGCTCATAAAAGGCAATCCTTATTTCAGGGAGATAAATCTAGAAGTCTGAAACAATATTGAGAATAAATAATAACAAAATGCTCCTACGAATGTGTTATCACCTAACACGTTTTGCAGACTCAGGTGAGAAACAGTGAAAATATATTTAAACAGTGTAATTGATTACAAATTAAAGGAAAGGCTGCCAAAGTGGAGCAAGCGTCTGCCATGAATCTATGAGAAGGAAATGAAATGATGCTTACAGGTTACTGCATGCTTCATGGAAGTTGTTTATAACACCCATTTTTCATTAAAGTCAAACAAGAATAAAAAAAAAAGAGATAGTCTGAACTACACTTATAATATATTCAGATTAAGTTGGCTGTGCCAAAAAACCCCGTGGTTTATTGAACATATTCACTGCATTTTTGGAGGGTATGAGGTTGTGGGACTTTAATTATTGTGCTCTATGCTTTGAGAGCATTAGCAAATGAGTCACATAGTTACTGTAGTTCATTCACTTTGACAGTTACAAGGCTGTAGACCATACTTGAATACTGTTTATATTATTAAGTTGAATACTGATAATAGTATAAGGCTTTATTTTTCAAAATTAGCTGGTAAAGGTAAGCAATTTAGTAAAACTTGACAATCTTGATTATTTCAACTTCAGCCACTTAAGATTTCCTCTTACTCAAAAAAAAATAGTATGCCCAGCATCATAAATTGTAATAAACATTCCCTCAAAGTATCCAAACCCACAGTTATCTATGCTGCCTTGCTGACTCTTAGCATTTTTGGGAAAACCAAGACAGGTTTTTTAGTGACAGTTACATGTTATTCTTCAGTATCTAAAACACAAAAGAAAAATACAAAAGAGAAAGGAAAATGCAAAAAGGAAAACATAAGACAAAAGCACTTCCCTTATTATAACAATCAGGCTCCTTTAATTTAAAGTTACAATTACTGAGAAAGCTAGCTATTCATTGTAACACATAGATGACTAGAACTTACCCAGTAAAACTCAACATGCATCTATAAATAGTTTTATTTTGGGTTTGTTGAGTTTTGTTTGTGTGTGTGTGTAAGATGAAATGTCATGTTTCAAAGAGGAATTCTACATCTAAAATTTCACAGAATTCCTTAGGTGATTTTTGGAGGACTGTGCCCTGGAGAGACATGTGGGAGCCCAGACTCTGTAACCAGTCCCTGAAAAGAGTTAAGATCTCTCCACAGGTGAAAATATGCCAGGACAATGCAAGATGCTGACCCTAACTCAGTGAACTCTGCATGAATTTAACAGAGAGCTTCCCTAAATGAAAAACTGAGGAGAAACTTGGGTCTGAAATTCTACCTCTTGCTTACCAAGAGTCTGCATTACCACTATTTGATCAGAGCTGAGAGAGCACTATCCTTTCTTCTAAAGGATACTCTCTTCACCCTTTTCTGACTTGCCCACATCAAATGACTGAGATGAGTATGGATCTTTGTGGTTGTTGAAAGCATAAAGCACAAACCATCCAAACTCATCACTGTCAATAAGCATCTAGTGTCTAAAGCAGACACTGAGGCAGAGTGGAAATCCAGTGATCAATGTTGTGATGACACCGAACATGGAGTGAGACCAGGTGTGGTCCTGGCCTTCCCATTCTCTTGCTTATTGCAGCAGCTAACTATCTGGCAAGGACAATTGCGTGCTCCCGGCAGAAGATATCAAGGCTGAAAAGCCCATCAAGGAATGTTTATTCAACTATGAGCCCATTTAATTGTTTGCCTACAGTCCCATCCTCACACTTTACGCATTAATAGAAAACTGAAGTATAAATGTTAGCCTTATTTCAGACCTATTTTGTGGGGCAAGAATTTGACGCCAAATCCTAAGGACATACTGATGGGTTTGTCCCACTTGCTGCTCCCAGAAGGGACACCTTTTGGTAAGACTTACTGTATGTTTGTTTGTTTTTCCCTGGAACACTATGTTTGTGACTGCAATTGAGCTATATAGTGAATTCTGCGGCTTAGTGTATTTATCACTGGCAATCTTAAAGAATCTGTGTATGTTGCAAGTGTAAATAAATCGCATTATTTGTGAATCTGACTGCTTCTTGTGAATACTGTCAGACCTACAGCATAATAGGTGGTTCACACTTTTGATGTCAGACCTATAATCACAGGAAAACTATGGTATTCGTGCATTCAAATGCTCCCTTGGACAGGAACCTGACCTACAGTAAATAGGTTGTTAGTGTATGTCTGGTGTAGGACCACTAGCCACACCTCCTAATTGGTATACCTATTAAGAGATAAGTTTAACCTCCCCTAGCCCCTCTAATCTCTGAGGACCAGCTAGATGACAAGGGGATTCATCTCTTACTAAATTTACCCTCCACTTCATACACCAATGGTCAGTGTGCTCTCAAAACAAGGAAGGAACCCAAGCTTAGTCTTTTCTACTGCCTACAAAGAGCTCATATTTTGTATTCTACTTGCCAGCAGAGCACCTAAACTGCCAACCTGTAGCACAGGGCTTGCAGAGATTATCCCAGCTCCTTATACCACAGCCTTGGACATGGGCAAAAAGGAACTCAGGTTACCGTGGGCCATAAAGAGACAAAAATGAGGAATTAAACCTCTAGCATCTCTTGAGTGAAGAGGTTCTCTCACCTTCTAAGTGTATTCAGTTCAGAAATCTCAGTATCACATATTGAACTATTCTGGAATACCGAGAAGAGGACCTGGATTTTGGACACCAAGGCTGAATTAAGGAGATGTTTCCACAGCATGCCCAGCAACATCTTGACCAAAGCAGGTAAGGGGCTTACTGTAGACTTGGGGTTGACAGCTTTTACAGTATAGTCCACTGGTATGTTGGAGTGCAAAACTGCAACATCCCAGCATGGGAGCTGTGTGACAAACAAGTACCATTTCTCTCCGGGGTTGCTTTTTCCTGCTCAAAGCGGTATATATTCTTCAATTACAAGGATAGCAGGAGCAGTGGTCTCAGTCTGTCCAGCAATATCTTCTTGCTATGGTCTAAGAAAGCCTTTATCTTTTTGCATACTTGTTTTTAGAGAGGAAAAGAAATAGATGTTTCTCTGCAATTCTGAGTCACAGGACTGAT
Organism: Momotus momota; assembly: GCA_028565915.1. NCBI lineage: Eukaryota > Metazoa > Chordata > Aves > Coraciiformes > Momotidae > Momotus > Momotus momota. Next base: position 12,912 of record JAOXNV010014882.1, read on the forward strand.
TTTCTGGAAGACCTTTATGTGTGATATTTCTTGGATGCTGCTTTATTATCACCTGGCCCAGCAAAAATATCTGGATGCTTCTCATAGTAATAGCAAAGTCAGAATTCTCCCTGATTATTTTTCATAGTAAAATATATTACAGTTAATGTGAAGACACTCAGACAGGGAGGGACACTTTACTGGGACTTTCCACAAGATACCAATTTAATTTAATGATAATGACTACTGCTTAATTGAGATAAGATTAGCATAAATTCCACCCAATAAGGATACAGTCAACTGGTGCCAAAGGATTACATGGTGCTCAATTAAGTGTTTAATCAATGCAAATTTCCTATCTTCTATCAATTACTGAAAAGTATATTAATAAAGCTATGATCCAAAGTATAGCATTTATGATACAAAATATAACATTTATGACCTAAAGTATTCCAAAGCACTGAATGAATGTTATATTATCTGTAAGGTAGAAGTTACCATCATAAATTATAGGAAGAGAAATACAGTTAAAAAAACCCCCAAAACTAGGAGCCGTAATATAAACTGCAGTGATGACAGTGTGAGAATGGAAATACACAAGTTTTTGTTTATCAGATACCATTATCATCTGATTCCGAATGCTGAAGCCCTCCACACAATACAAGCTCTGCAATGGAACTTGAGAGCAGTGGTCATAGAATCATAGAATAGTTTGAGTTGGAAGACACCTTTAAATGTCATCTAGTCCAATCTTCCCTGCAATGAGCAGGGACATCTTCAGCTAGATCAGCTTGCTCAGAGCCCCATCCAAGCTGACCTTGAATGTTTCCAGGGATAGAGCTTCTACAACCTCTCTGGGCAACATATTCCAGTGTTTCATCACTCTCAAAGTAAAAAGTTCTTCCTTACATCTAGTCTGAATCTCCTGTCATTTAGTTTAAAAACATTACCTCCTTTCCTATTGCTACAGGCAATAAGTTTCTCCCTATCTTTCTTATAGGCCCTCTCTGAGTAATGAAAGGCCACAACAAAGTCCCCCTGGAGCTGTCTCTTCTCAAGGCTGAACTGTCTCAGCCTGTCCTCATAAGAGAGAAACAGACAGAGACTTCAGAATCTCACTGTGTACCCCAAAAAGGTGAGCAGGAAGAAAAGACTCTCAGATAAGTATTTTTGTAGATTTCACTGCCTTAAAAAAAATGTCTTATTTTACAAGAGCTACTCAGAGTCAGCTCTGCCTACATTTATGGGAATGGAGCCAAGCCTATATCTGTAATGCCTCCTTTCCTTGGATCTGGGCACAGATACAGACTAGAGCTCCTTAGCAGTTTTGCTACTTCAGAAAAAAAAAACAAAATAGTTCAGGTTCTTCCTGGCATGAGAAATGGAGAAGTAAAGGGGAGGATAGAGATGAGGAAAACTGAAGAAATCAGGGTGTTCAGGATAATGTGGCTTGCTGCTTCTGCTACTTCAGCCATGATCAGACTGACCTTACAAGTCTTCAGCATAAAAACCCACTGTTAACACAAACATAGCTTTTAAATTGATTCGCCATTCAGATTTTCCATGCAGCAATTTTATTCCTGCTATGCTTAAAACCTGTTCAGTCTAGGCAGGTGACAAAACTAGAGATGTTGAGAAATGAGATTTATTCCTCTTCACCATCAGCTCAGGCTGGTCTGAGGTTATATTCAAATATAGTATTCACATTTTCTCTCTGTGATAATTTTATTAGCTTTCAGCTAATGAGAATCACATCTTTCATAATGCAGTTCTATGACAGGACATAATCAGTGATTTCTGTGATGAGATTCTCTGACACTACTCGGCCCAAATATCAAGTAGTTGTAACAATATATCACAACAAGCGTCTGCAAGGCATTCAAAAATGGCATTTCAACTGAAGCATTTTTCTTCATCTTCTTCTTGGATCAGTATCAATGCCACTGCAGATAGAAATTCATCCTACTCTACAGCCATTTACACTATATCCATTGCAGTGACTTTGCTCTATCAAAAGCTACAGTAACATACTTGTAGACCTTTCTCTCCTTTCTCTGTCTCTTTTCCTTTGAAGACATCTCCTGTCGTCAAATTGATCTAAAGATCACTTGCCTTCAAATTGTCCAAGGACCTATATCTTATCTAAAATTTATCCTGACACAGAAACAGCCCTAGATTTGAAAGGGAGGGGGAAGAATTGTAAAAGAAGAAAAAAAATCAGAATAAATCCCCAATTAGTGGAATGTAAAAACAAAAAATCAGATTTCTGAAGATTCACCAGAAATGACACTACATTAAATATTCTGTATGCATTGATTTTACTGGGTTTTGCTTTAGTTTTAGATTTAAACAGTGAACTCCACTACAACTAGCATATAATGAATCAATGTCATCTGTAATGACATACGTAGGCTGGCAAACAGGATTACAGCCAAGCAAACTCTTTTATTCCTATCTCTTATTTTAAATGCCTCTATGTAATTCCTTTGCAGTAGGTAGCAAGATATGCGTGTGTCATGTGTGTGTCGTCCCCGTCCCGTGTCCCCCCCCCCCCGCCCCCGATTGCTAGCTCTTCTATTGAAGTTCTGATTATTGTAATGAGATTGATTGATTGTAAAGAAATGTAAGCATTACTTTCTGGAGAGATCAGCTTGTGTTAATGCTTTTATTAGTCATTTCTGTCAAATCAAATAACTTCTTCTAAGGAACAACAATGCCCTTTAAAGATGTAGAAACACTTAAATGCTTTCAATTTTCATTATTGCAGTGAATTTTTCCACAGATTTAATTCAATATTGCTCTAAATGCCTTTTACTAAATTGTTAATTATGAAGTTATTGATTTGAATAACAATCTTGAAGCTTTTTCTTCAGCCTTTTTCCAGGGAAAAAAAAAAAACAACAAAAAATCAACAACTTATTTTTGTCTTTGAGAAAAAGCAGTCTTGGAATTACGAAGAGACTATGATCCAATAGTAAGGGTTACTTGTCACGTTAAAGTTCTATTCAAATCTCTTCAGCGTAGGTTGCTGTACAGTGCTCATCACCCTGGTTTCTGAGAAATGTGTTGAGTAAGGGGGAGGGGGAGGAGGAGAGGATAAGAAAACTTATCTGATAGAATACTTGATAGAATAGGTATACTATAGTGTTTCGTACACAGTGGAGTTTCCTAAATGTTAACAGCTTCATGGCAAGATACACTATACTGCTGCAGTCAGGTTGAAGAGTGACAAAAGTATGAATAACTGAGACCAGTCCATTGTCAGGACAAATTCTTTAGATAGTCAGACATGACAGGAAACATTACTCACAAATGCTGTGATATCAGTGAAGACTAGCTTTGCTTCACTGTTAGAAAACTATGTTGTTTAGTTGAGAATGTGCACCTTCAACCAAAAAATACTGCAGCAAAAGTAAAAACTTAAATTGTTTGCTTTTTTTTTCCCTACCAATGGAACATTTGGCTTAGATTTGAGTTCGGAAAATCTGTGTTGCATCTTTGAACTGTCTACTGCCTGTATGCAGTCTTAAAAATGAATGCACTTCAGGGTAAGAAAAAAAATTATCTAGTACTTCTGAGTCTAGACAGGCAAATCAGCCCATTGACTATGGTGGCTACTGCTGGGAACAGTAGTTTTGTTGAGGATATTTCAAGGTTCTCATGAATACTTTGCCTCTGTCAGAGATAATGAAAATCAGCTGAAGGAGTGGTGCTGAACAAGGAGCTCTGTCATGTAACTTCACAGCCTGACTTCTGCTACTGCTGACTCTAAGGGAAGAGACAATATGTGAGAGGGTTAACTACTGCCCTGGGCTGAAAGGTAGTGTGGGTGCTAAATATGACTAAGAAGATAATTGACCTTGACAGGACGCCAAAAGAAGGGTTCACATGGCTGAGAATAGGTTTCCTGTTCCTTCTCCCTTTAAGGGAGACTTGAATCATTTTAGATTATTCCTCTGGATCTCTGTCATCTCCGTCATATGCAATAGTATTATATCATAAGCAGCAGTATTAGCTACTATAAAGATGATCTAGAATGATGAAAGCCTTCAATTGACCCTACTTATTTAGTGGCAGTTACTTAGCAGTGTCATTACAGTGGTCTCTATCCTCTAGTATCTGCATCTAATACATTTGTTTCACTTAGACAAAATCAGCACTCGCCACCGATGATGTGCTCTATTCGCTCATTTGGCATGGTCAGTGTCAACTTACATATAACATACCCCAAGCAAGTTTTCTTTATTTTTGGCCAGACTCTTGCACGACAAGAGCCATATCCCTCTTGGTCTACTAAATTTATTAGAGCAGTATGTAGTGGAATAAGCAAATCTATGTGTTACCTGTTGCATCTGATCACCAAACTTCAAAGTAAACTCACCTTTTCTGGATATATGTTTTTCATCTCTACATGTGACGAAAGTCACATTATCACTTTCTTTCTCGTCCTTATTTTTCTGTAAAAAGAAGTGAGAGGATTTTGAATCACAGCTTCTTGATATTACCTCCATTTGTACCCTGTCAGGTGGATTTACTGAATACATTTGAACAAACTAAGTCTGTATACTTAAGCAGCCTCCACTGAATTTCTAGTTTACATATTGTGATGACAAATTAAGGGCTTATCTTCTGTCCTCCAATATCCAGGATAAGGTTAGTTAAATATTTGAATTGTGCTATGATTACCTCAAACCATTTATTTTTCACTTGTTTACTTTTGAAGTGTTTATGGAATGAAGGATCCTCACTTTTTTTTTGGTTTGCTTTTGTTCGCGGTTTTTTCCAGAGAGAATAGTTGATTTCTTTTTTCTTTCTCTTGGTATCTGAACACATTGAACAATTTATGGGTCCAGATTACCTGTGTACCTCAGAGGGAATAGTCTTTTCTAGTGTGTTCTTGCCACCCAAACTATACTTCAGCAGAACACTGTAACAGCAAATAACTTTTCCTAGTGACCTTGCACTTGTCAGTCCAGACCATCATGTCTACATACCATTCAGAAGTCACCTGTCTCAAGTAAACCTCTTTGGCAATTACAGAAGGATGAACAACTGTCCCTGCTCCCAGGCTCCACTTCTAACTTGTGAGCACAACTACATTGTTTTCTGATGTCATTGCCCTCAGAAAACCAAGACAGGCTCAACAGTAAAAAGGCTGTCCTAGGATAATTTTCTTAATTTTGCAGGGACAATATGTGATGTAGGCAAAAAGGCAAAAGTCTGTTGTTAAGACTTGTCTTCCACAATTTTCCAGAATGGAAAGTTGCCTTCGACCCTTTTCATGCCTATAATGTATATATGTATCATATAATGATATGATTTAGAGAAGTGTCTTCACCATATGCAATACATTAGGACCCTGCAATGGATTGTCTCCAGTTTGTCTATGTCCCTCTACAACTAGAGACTGGGGGACCTAAAACCAGACACAATATTCCAGATACAGTCTCAGTAGAGCTCACTACAGAGGGATGATACCTTTGGCAGCCATCTCCTTTTAATACAAACCAGTAACACACAGTGTGCTTCATTTGAAAGGCGTGTGATGGCTCATATTTGACCTAGTGTCCACCATAGTTTCCAGTCCTTTTCAGTAGTTCCTTCTCAGCCTCCACTAATAAGTTTATTCTATCCAAGAAGTGGAGCTCTACACTTCTTCTTGCAGTAATTCACAAAATCTCTGTTGTTGAATCTTCAGGATTATCAGTCTCACTCTGTACAGAAGCTATACCACTTCTTGTGTCTGTCATTCTCAATATCTTAGTCTGATCCACAAATTCACTGAGAATGCATGCCATGCCCTCATCTACAGGGATGGATGAACATGATAAAAATTACAGGTCCCAGTATTGATATCTAAAATACTCTGTTGTTAGATATCGGTTGGATCTTACGTCATTGATCACTACCCTTTAAGCTCAGCAGTCTAGCCAAATTCCACTCTAACAGTCCATAATTCCTTGGCTTCCATATGAGAAAGCTGTGGGACACAGTATTAAAAAAACTTAATACTTCACAGAGTGTTGTGTAACAGCTTCTCCAGCCGCATCCTACTCTAGCCTACACTTGGTTCAGCACAAATTTTTGGACTGTGGAGAGAACAATACATGCTGTTAAAAACTAATAATTGGGAAAAAAAAGTTAGATATCACTAATTCCCAAGAAGCTGGATATCACCCTCTGAAATCAATCACCGATTACTACAATAACAGTCTCCACTATAGTGAGAGCTGCCATACAGGCATTGCAGTTTCACAGAACTGCAGAATAGTTGAGCTTGGAGGGCACCTCTGGAGGTCACCTAGTCCAGCCTGCATGCTCAAAGAAGGGTTATCTAGGGCTAATTAGTCAGGGCTTTGCCCAGATGGGTTTTGAATATCTCTGAGGACAGAGAGAGACTTGTGCTTTCACTGGGCACTGGTGAGTTAAGCCTGATTCTACCTTCTTTACTCCTTCCCTCAGCAAATATTTAGACACATACAACCCTCCCCCAAACCTTCTTTTCTCCAGGCTATACAGTCCCAGCTTTCTCTCAGTCTCTCATATGACAAATTCTCCAAAACCTGTATCTTCAAGGAGGTCATAACCCAGTGAACACATGTCTCTCTTGTACCGGTGAGCCCAGAACCAAACTTCCAGACTTACCTCACTAGTACTGAACAAAGAGGAAGGATCCCCTGAATGCACAGTAACACTTCTCCTAATGCAGCCAAGAAGCTATGTGACTTACTTGCGACAAGGTCACATTACTGGCTCATGGGCAACTTTTTGTCCATCAAGGCCTCCAGTTCTTTTTCTGCCAAGAGGATAAAAAGAAGCTAAAGCTCTAATTCATCAAGGTAATAAGACAGAAACATTTTCAGGAGATGCTTTCTTTCGCATCTTTTAGTTTTGAGTGGTAACATATCGTATCAAACACTTCATTACCTTCAATTACACAGGCTACACTGACTGAGTGCATTCCCTCTGTTTACTCCAATATTCTGCCCAGATCATCTGAAAACCTCTTTTCAACAGCAGATTTCCTCCCATCCCACCCTTACAGGGAGGACCACTGTGTTTCTTTTGCTGTGTCTGCAAAATACATCTGCTTATTCACATCTGTCATGTCCTACCATGACGTGCTATATGAAGAAGACACAATACTGCTTTCTTCCCTTTCTTTTAGCAAGTAATTTTCATCTCCCCTAGTAAACTGTGTCCACTTCCCTCTGATCTCAGTGAAGCATTAAGGTGTGAAATAGCTGCAGTCCACCAGAGGCACTGTGAAGTCGCTTTACATAGATGCAGGCATATTTTGCTGAGCCTCCAAAGGATTATCCCTTTTAAGATAATACATGTCTGGTGGTGATCTCATTTCAGAATGCTTGACACCTCCTCAGAGACCAAGGAACTGTTGCTTACATGTGTTCATAGCTCCAGCCTGAGGGTAAATAAAGTATAAAAATATCCCAGTAATTTGTGGAAAATAAATCACTCCAGATCATGCCCTGAAGTCTGTAGAAGAGATCACACTGTCCTTCTGCGGAGCTCCAAGCCTCCTCGTGGACAGCCTCCACATCCAGTGTAGCTGCAGGTAAATTGAATCTGAATTTGATTGGAGACAAAAAGTGCTATGCACTGTTGGCCAAAATTGATGTCCTCAGTCCAAAGATAAATTTCTAGCTTCTGATGGGGATGCTTACATTGGATTAGTTCTCTTGAAAACTCAAATCTCGTCCCAGGATGACTGCGTGGAAAATAGCTTTGGGCATAAAAACATCTACTGGCACAGAAGTTCCACAAGTCCAGGAGAAATAACAAGACTCTAAGGTCATCTTAACTATTGACAGTAAACTGTAAGATAGAATCATCAGAGAGGAAGAGGAAGGGGAGGGAGAAGGGAAGGTCAGTAAGTTCAGTAAAATATTTTAAGTCATCTTGCAGAAGGCTGACTACTTGCAGCTGTGTAGCTCCATGTTTGATCTTTAATTCCTTAGTGTACAATTAAGAAATGTGTGTTGAAATTTAGGTGCAGCATTTCATTTTTTTCTCTAATTTCATAATTCAGAATGAAAAGTTAACCCAGACTTTGCTAAGGGATGTTACAAGCAGCCACCTCCTCCAGCAGTGCCAGCCCAAGACCCTCCTGCCCATCTGCTGTAGCCCAGCCTGATGCCTGAAGACTTTGGGTCTGGCTGAAGGACACAGCTGTCACTTTCCCATTTGTAGATTCAATCAGCAGTGAAGCTGAGCACATATCTCAGACACACACAGGGCAGAGGGGACACACAAGATGCTGACACGGCTGGTCACACAGATGACCACAGACAAGGTGCTGCCACCAGCAGCACCCACATTCAGGGCTCACACCAGACCCAGGAGCCGACAGCCATGTCCTCTCCTCCTTTTGGGCTGACAGGGGCAGAAGGTCACTACACACACCACACTCTCCAGATTCACAAGCACACGCACAATGACTAATCCACACTCACACAGTCATCCCATGAGCACCCCACATCCACGGATCCCCCCAGATACCAGTATGGGCTCTGTCAGCTTGATATCACTGCATGGAACTGGGGCTGGTCCAGCTTGGAGTTTTCTAACATTTTCCGTGTGCACACCTCTTGCACGCACAGTTGGGGAAGACACAGAGTCTTGCTGCCATAAGCTGACACCTGGCACGTGAGCTGTGACCCACATCACCACTGCAGCCACTGGCGCTGAGCCCCTCACTTACCTCACTCATCCCCATCACCCCCCAGGAACTGGCACCAGATCCTTCCAGCACTGACATACATGAGATAGCAAGATTACACAGATTGTAAGAAAGGATTTAGTAAAGCAATACAGACTGTGATGATCAGGAGCAGGGCTCAACCAGAAAAATATATTGACTGGTTCCATTTTACATGAAATCAGCCCGTTTTATATCCCTTTCTGTCTATCTCTTTTTGTTCCTCCCTGCTCTATCTTCCTCTACACATTACATCATCTGTTGACATAGTCCCTCTGATCCCTTTCCAATGTTCTAGACCCTCAGATTTGCACTGTTGTCAGTTGCAAAGTCCTGGCTTGCCTGCAGATTCTTGATAATTCATCAATTAGCAAATGACCATGTTTGGATTTGGTTATGGTCTCTCTTAAAGCTAATTGGTCACGTTTTATGTCTGTGTTTGTTTCCCTCGCTTTGCCTATCTTTACAACTGAGAAAATAAATATCCTCACACTCCACATATCCTTACCAGTTAGTGCAACTGACCAAGTTTGTTCTTACAGAAGCTTCCCTTAACAAGTGTTGATCAGGTTTGTTTCTATATGATGTTTATGGCTTCTTTGATTAGGCACCATTAAAGGAGCAGACACTCTCCTTCCACATACCATTTCATGCTTCTACCTATAGTTGATGGAGATGATGGAGACGATTCATATCTTCCTCAAGTAGAAGTCTCATGGACTAGTTTTTGGAGATGCATATCTCTTCTTATCTTTTGAAAGGATGAAGGTGACTGGATCACATGCAACATCTAAACTGAATCCCTCTCCCAATAAAGGAAGATTAATTGGGAAAAGCTATTGAAAATAAAAAATTATAGGAAAAGTGAATAGAGAATAATTATAGTCTCCTATTTATTGTTGCAGAGGGTTTTTTATATGTTATCTTTGAATATGTAAGTAAGAAGCAAGATATTTGCAAAATGCTGACACCATGTTAGACTGAACCATAGCAACTCCTTGTCGTATACTGGGAAAAAGGTTGAGTTTTCATGTTTTTGTGAATTGTGTCACAAAATGTTGTGTATTTTTATTGGCTGAATGATTGTATTTGATCATTTTATTAGCGTGCTGTCTAGCACATTACACCAAGACATATTTTTGTTTTCGCAGTTTCTGACTTTATGGCTATTTCTTTGATTGCTTAACTTAAAGGAATAAAATTATAAAATTCATAACGTGAGTGATTTCTGCTTATGGAGATTTATTTATCATAGAAACTAAAGGTTGTTAGGAGATTTTCATTCTTGTGTTTCTCCGTCTTTCCTGTGATCTTAGGGATGACTAATGAAATACAAACATACAGTGTCCTTCAATGCTAATATCTTGCAAATGATATTAGAACACCTTTTTTTAAAAAGCCACCATCAAAAACCCTACATAGAATCAAGATGCAATTAAAAATTATAGCCAAAAAAATGTCAGGTCCTGATGAAAGCATTTTCAGTACATATACTGGTAATGTGCAAAATCCTCATATCAGGTTTGGTGGGTGAGCCATTATAGTTCAGTTAAAATATGCATCAAAATGTTGATGTAGAACCACTCAGAGAAATTCTATGACCTGTTTTATATTCAAAAAGTTCAAGCAAATTGTAATGGTTCTTTTTGGACTTAAAGATAAAATGGAGATGCCCAACATGTAGTGCTTGAAGTATTGTAACAGCTCTTGTCCAGAGATGTCATATATTTCCTGATTTATCTCATCATTTCTCAGAACCTTTTACAAGTGTGCTTTAAGTCTTCAGTCTTAGTTTTACTGTATTTTTATTGACAGACAAAAAAAAAGACAGACTTGATACTGGAACAGAACTTCATTTCAGGTAAAGTGGCACATCTCTATTGACTTTATTGAGTTTAATGTATATAACTGCAGTATGACAAATAAATTTCCATCAGGTTTTGCTGAGTTTATCTCTGACTTTCTTCTGATACTTAATCTGCTTTTCTTTCCCTAATTTTCACCCAAATTATTAGTATAGGCATATTTGCGCCACAAATGATAATACGATTTGATTTCTTGCTCCTTGGGATGACATCAGATAGATCCTGTAGCCATTGTATTTGCAGACTAACTGCAACAAAAATACTGGTTGTCTAAAATGGCACCTTGCAGATATTAGACCTCTAGCTATTCAGTGAGAAACTCCTAAAGGTAAAATTCTACCCTGTCTTTTCCTTGCTTTATTTTATAGATATTAGGTGGATAATGTACAAGTTCAGGCTATATGGCAGTGTGTGTCAGTGTTTTATCTCACTCGCCTTTCACACTCTTTTTTTGATCTCTACTTGAGAAAAGAAGAATCATTGTAACACTACCATTTGACTATGAATATAAGTAACAATATTGATTTTACCATGAGTTTTGGTTCGTTGTGTGTTTTTTTTTAATTGATCATATATTCTTTAGAACTTTAAATCATAGAAACATAGGTTTGGAAAAGACCTCTAAAATAATGAAGCCCAACTGTTTAAACAACATTATTGTGACCACTAAACCACATCCTGAAGTGCCATGTCTACACATTTTTTGAACACCTCCAGGAAAGGTGACTCCACCACCTCTCTGGACAGTCTGTTCCAATGCCTCACCACTCTTTCAGTATAGTATTTTTTTCCTAATATCCAATTCAAAACTCCCCTGGAGCAACTAAAGGCCATTTCTTCTTGTCCTATCACTAGTTACTTGGGAGAAGAGACCTATATCCACCTCACTACAACCTCCTTTCAGGTAGCTGTAGAGAGTGACAAAGTCTCCCCTCAGCCTCCTCTTCTGCAAACTAAACAATCCCAGTTCCATCAGCCTCTTCTCATAAAACACATTCTCTAGACCCCTCACCATCTTTGTTGCTCTTCTCTGAACCCGCTCCATCATCTCAATGTCTTTCCTATACTGTGGCACCCAAAACTGAACACAGTACTCAAGCTGTGGCCACACCAGTGCTGAATCCAGGGACACGATCGCTTCCTTACTCCTGCTGGACACACTGGTTTTGATACAGGCCAGGATGCTCTTGGCCTTCTTGGCCACCTGGGCACACTGCTGTCTCAATGAAGTATTTAAAATAACTCTATAAGCAATCAGGAGTACATCTTGGTCTCAAATGGCTTAATGTACTGTCAGCTAGATATATTATAAAGTTCATCATGCCTCTCCAAAATATGTTTTACAGTATATCTTCTATTCTGTCTGAGCTGCAATTTTACTCTGATACTCTCGTTCTTGCATCCAATAGATAAAACATAGTCTACTCTGAGGTGTAAATTATGAACGGTATAAAATGAAGACCTGGTTCAGCCATTTGCATTTAGATTCAGACAACAAACTTTGAGAGTGGTTATGTATTTTGTTACTTATTCTTGTAAAAAGATACTTTCACTTACTTATTAACAAATATATTATAGATATATAGATACAGATATTAAATGCACACAAATTTAAACATGTATGACACTTTGTGATATGTATGTGAGTTTTAACATATATGTATCTGTATTTATATGAACTCTCTATATAGGAGTTGCACCAAAACACAATGCCCTTTGTCCATAGACAAAAGGGGATTTTTTTCAAAGTGGAATATTTGTAAGACAAGAACTGTAGTCCTCTAAATTAACAATGAGGGCACCTGCCATCTATTTCTCTGTATGCAGTGTTAAGAATTTTGAATTTCTGGCAAGGTTCCAGTTTTAAAAGTTTGTGATCTCTGCTGAAAACAGTGGTGAACACCTGGGAATAAGAACAACTATTCACGTATTTCCTTCATTGCACATGGGTGCAGCAGAGAGAGGGTGGGTTGCCAGTTTCATAATATAGATAAGTCATGTCCAATTCAAAGCCAAAATACCAGCTAACCTGCCTTGCAAGACTCTGTGGAGCAATTAATATTCAGCTAACCTTCCACCCAAGACATCAACTTTTCAGACAGCACAGGTTAAACATAAACGCTTATCTTGGTCTTCCAGGCTCATGTATTCTCTGTAAACTGATTTGCCTAGTGATAGTTATAATTAAATAACTGAAATTCCCATATCCCAGATGCTTTACATAACATGGTTAAATTATTGTTGAGCCTTTACATTCTTAAGTACTCAGAATAACACAATTACATTTCCAGAGTTCAGGTCATCGTATTCCGCGCATTTTTAATACTGTGAAATAAGGAATTACTAAGACCGGACATGTGACTGTTTCTGCAGAGGAATCCCTGAAATTTAATACATCCATAGCTTCTACATTTACAACATCTAAGCTAGGATATTGTAAAACTTTTGAACTTAAATCTATAACTGACCTAAAATTTGAAAACAAACAAACAAACAAAAAAAAAACAAAACACAAAAAAACAAACCCAAACAACCGAAAAAACCAAAACTATTTCCAGATCATAGCATAACTTCATGGAAAATATTTCAGAATAGCTTGATATATGTCCCAAACAATTGTTTTGTTTGATATATATGAGTTAAAGTTCAGTACTACTAAGAATCACTTTTTCTGGTCCCTGGTCTAGGAATGCTGTTGTATGCTTTTGTTCAATGCTCTTATTAAAAGAACAACTGTCAAAGAAGAAAGAAATACATATAATGCTTCAACCTACTGGTTTTCTTTCCATCAGATTGCATTAATGTTGAAGAGATGTCACAATGTATAGAGTTTAAAAAAAAATTAAAACAAGTCTTAAATATTAAGTTACAACTAGGCAGAATAGTTCTCTTTCTCAGTTGAAGGAAATTCAATTCAAAGCAAAAAATCTGGAGATGAAAGTATATTTCCAAAAATCATATCCAAAAATTCAAACAAAAACTCTATTGCCGTAGAAGAAACAACCTATCAATCTTGTATTACCCTCACTGACATAAAGATAACATGAGAGGCTATTAAACAGTCACAGTTCTTATGAATATATTCAGGAAGGTTTGTATCACAGGAAGTAAAAATCTGTCAGGATTTTTCCTTTAATCAAGCAAAAAAAGGTGAGCTATACTGAAGTTTAATGCAACTTTATGCCACAGCTGTTAAAGCCACAGAGAGCTTGTGGTTGGCACAGATTTAGTCGGTGGCTGAACCTAATTAATTTAAATTTTAGAATTAAGTATTTACTATTCCTTCATGTCCTCATGATTTAATTCATGTGAGTGATCATGGTCAAGGAAAGCTTTAGTGAAAACTCTTCCTTAAATTCATTTAAATAAATGGATGTATTTCCATTAATGTGTTTTGGCCTTGGTTGACTTCGTACTTGGCTGTAAACAATCCAGACCTTTCAATAGACAGAACAATGCAAAGACAAGTTTCAGAAGACCTTGCTAGGTGTCCCTCACCTTTAAAATGATAATCTGGTCTTGTTGCCTTCGAAGTCAACAAAAAAATGCCATATAATTTTCAAATAATTCAACAAATCCAAAAAGTTCATGAATTTTCTTCTCGGTAGGCTATAAATAAAGATAGTAACAGGAGTTCCCAAAGATACTTCTCAAAACATATTACTAAGTGGGCAAGAAAAGAATATAGACAAAAAGGCAATACTTGCTTCTCTTAAAAATGTAGGCTGCTTATCTTTAACTTTGCCTATACAGATTGATTATCTATAATGGATGCTTTTAGGGAAAATTAGATGTTGTATTTTATGCTTAAAACCATTATGCAGTCTCTAAATTGTTATTTCACTTGCCTCTTAAGCACCATTAAAAACAGACTTCAAAATATCCTTCTCTTTATTTGACATAGTGAAACCTTCAAATAACTCTGCTTAATGAACACCTACATTTGCTACTTTCCTCTGACATTTCTTAGTTTAAATGACTTCCATGAATTTTTGCACGTGTACCCAGTGCAGGTGTCCAGGCACTGGCAGTGAGGAACTGCAGGGGTGGCCTCTATGAGGAGAGGCCTTGGCTGCCCCGTGCCAGATAAAGCCGGTTCCAGACAGCTCCAACTGACCCACTGCAGGGCACGGGTGAGACCCTCAGCCAAGGTGGTGGTGCCTTGGGCATGCAGTGAGGAGGAAAAAAGTTTAACAAACAATCCTGTTGCCACCAAGGTCAGGAAAGGAGGAGGTGGAGGTACTCTGGATGTCTCCTCAGAAAGAGTCCCCTGCAGCCTGTGGGAGAGACCCAGCAGTCTATGGAGAGAAACACATTGGAGTAGATATCCACATTGCAGCCTGTGGAGGATCCACCCCATACTAGGGCAGGTGGATGTGCCCGGACAGAAGCTGCAGCTGGTGGAAAGTCCACGCAAGGGCAGTGGAAAAGTGCAAGGAGGAAGGAGTGGCAGAGAGGAGCTGTTAATGTTCTGACCCCAACACCCAATTCCCTATCCCCCTGTGCTGCTCAGGAAGATGGGTGTCAGGTGAGGGATTGAAGGTGTGGGAATGAAGAAGTGAAGGAGAGCCTTGGAAAAAAGGAGTGAATGTGAGGGACAGATGCTTAAATGCCTGGTTTGCATCATTTAAATCCATTTTAAATGACAAGTTAATTTTCCCTGAGTCAGATCTGTTTTGCCCATGAAGGTAGCTGGTAGGTGATTTCCATGTCATTAGCTTGACCCATGAGGTTTGCATCTTATTTTCTCTCCCTGCCTTGTTGAGGAGGGGGAGAGAGAATGGCTAGGGCCTGGCAGCCAGGCAAGTTCAACTCATCACAACATAGAAAAGAATTTAATGCTTCAAGTTTGAAAACTACAGAATTTGTAAAATTTCACAGCAGTCGGGAAAAAACAGCAAGGTCATTCAAGCTCTGCAAAGGAATCTATCTGTCCTGGTTTGAGCTAGAACAGAACTAACTCTGCACAGTAATTTTAAGATTCTGCACAGTTTCTTCTAACTAACTGCACTTTCTGAAGTAAAAAAGTGTATTTTTGCAGTGTCTGCTTTTAGAAGTGATGACACTCGGTGTTTATAGTTACTACAGAGGATTAGTGTGCAGAAAGGCTCTTGCTTATACTTGCTTCTGTGCAGACCAAGGTCACTGCTAAATCTTGTGTGTCACATTGGGGGTACAGAAAGTAAAAGGCTGCACCTGTGGGGAGGAACAGACAGGATAGGTGACCCTAAACCGACCAAAGAGGGATTCCATCCCATATGTGTTATGTTCAATATAAAGCTGAGGGATCATGAGGATCAAGCTCTCTTCAACAGCTACCATCTGAGGAAGACTGTGTCTGTTCTGCCTTCAATCTAAATCCATGTGTTCCAGAATCCAGTTCCAAAATTCAATTCCTGAATCTGGTTCCCATCTGTCGCTGAGTCCAGTCTGGGACTTCCCTGGTACCTGGCCACAGTATCAATAGTAATGGTGGCATACCTATCAGGATCTTGGGTTCAGTACTGGATTTGTATATATTTCATTTTACTGTTGTTGTTTTCATTAAAGCTGGTTTAGTTCTTGGGGTTTTTTTCCAATCCAGAAGTCTCTGTCCTTTATTTCCTTTCTCTTCCCCCTTGGGAAGGAAGAGGGGTTAACAGAGAGCATCTGTCATTTGCCTAGTGCCTGGCCCAGCCATTCCCCTTGATGTTATGAAAGTCTCCATCTTTATGATATTTTATTATTATCTTCTAGAATAAACAGCAATATGGAAAATGAGAACTGGCAGTCAAATTTGGGGGGGAAAAGTCAGTAAAAATCAATTTAACCAATCAAAGAATCTAGATCATCAATCAGCAAATCACTGCAAATTATTGTGCAAAATGATATTAGTTCCGTGCTTCAGAAGAGGAAGGATGACTTGTACAAAGGTCAATTAGAATATGTTTTACATATATGTATATGGTTTAGAGAGGCACCAAATGCAAGCTAGCATATTCACCAAGAAAGTTTTTTCTTAATTTATTCTGTTCATTAGGATCACTCTTTTCTGCAGTGTTTTTTCCACATATCCCTTTTGCTGTGTCTTTTCTTCTATCATTTCATTCCGTGCTAACATTTGTAGAAATCAAAACCCAAAGATGCTGTCTTGAGAAAACAATTTATTCCTAAGTACGAAAAAATGCATGAGTGCCCACAACAAAAATAACTGCATACACAAGCAAAAACGTAGTATTGGGCATGTAGGTGGATCTGCAAGTAAATGAGCTGTTAGGTTATTTCTTGCTGTATAGGATATGTACATTCAAAACTTGAATGCCCTATGAATGTTTTAGCAAATAATCCTCAACTAACTGAAAATAAATCCCCTGCTTAAAGTTAATCCATTGTGTGTTAATGAAATCCAACAGTGAAAAAAAAAAAAAAAAAAAAAAAAGAAAGGAAAATGAAAGTCTACTTTTTCCTCAGTTGGGTGTCTGCTCAGTGTAGTACTTCAACAAATGCTATTCAGTCTTGCTGTGCCAGGTACTGCTCTGTAAATATGAATACCATTCAAAAAGGTCTTATTAATTAAACAAAATTTCGGATGTAAAATAAAGTTATGTGGTGATGGAAATCTTAATTCCAGTCTTCTTACTTAGTTTTGAGCTTGCTGTTCATGGGACACAAGAAAGTTGACATTGTTGTCTGGGGAAGATGTTCAAACTAAACTCTCAGAAATCTGAAATGTGCCTATGTAAATGCATAAAGTTAATAAGATTTTGATTTGTATTATAAACATTTGGCTTCAATAATAACATCTCTAGTAGAGCTGGTGTTTGGCTCATCTTGATTAATTTAAAATATTTAGAATACTTATTTCAAATCAACCACGTGCACTTGCATCAGCAGTTTGATCCTTATTACATAGATAGATATGATATACACTTTTAAGAAAGTTTTGTGATAGTACCTTAAATGTAACAGTTGAAATAAAAAGGTATAACATCAAAAGTTCCCAATCTGAAGAGTTTTCTCTTTTTCTTAATACAATCAGGAGTGTGACTTCAAGAATATAAGTAAATAGTAGAAACAATGTCTCATGCAAGATCCATGCCTGGGTTTAAAATTAACTCATTAAAGAAAATAAATCCAGCCACCTTTTAACATTCACACCAAAGAAGAAAAAAAACCCCAAACAAACACCCCAACATCAGTATTTCCTTTAATCAGCTAAACTCCAGGGACTATCCAAAGTGTGACTGAAAGTTACATACTGCTTGCTCAGACTTTGTAAGATTTGATTGAAGGGTGAAAGCAAGTGAGAACAGGAAAGTCACTCACTCATCTCCCTGTCTGCTTCAGAGGACAGTAATTTAATAGCACAGAAATAAATCAAACATCCCAACAGACAATGAGTTTCAAGAATTATCAACACATCTTCATTCATTCCTGAAAAACGTATCACAAGAAGACAGATTACATCAACTTCACGTGAATGTTTTTGAACATAAATATACCTTCCTACCAGCAGAGGTGAGAAAATTGGGACACGATCTCAGTGCCTAGTAAGATTTAGCTGTTTACCAGATAGTCTGTCTTAAACGTATGAATCTCATTTAAGCATTTTCAGCAGTAATAGTCCGCAAATACTGGGAAAACTCCAAGAGAGCAGATTTTGACATGGCCCATTCAACATCTACTTCTGTGTTTAATTTTGAGAAAATTTATACTGCCTATATTTCCTCCAGGATTAAAGGTTTTATTCATACACTTCATTAAAGTCCATGTATAAACTCAGAATCTCAATGGATTCCATCCGAAAGAAGTGATCACCACAGGATATATCAACACAACTTGGCTAGCATCCTAGATGTCTATTGATCATGACTGCAGCTTAGATAATACCATCTTGACAGGTAGTTATCTACATTTATTTACCTGAAATAGTAAACTGAATTCAGTCCTATGGATTCACCTCAACTGCCTAAACATAGATGCCCAATGCCAATGGATCATCCCTGATGCACCAAGCCATCTGAAATATTCTCATAGTAATGGCTGTCACGGTTTAGACCCAGCTGGCAGCTGAGCACCAGGTGGCCACTCATCACCTCTCTCCTCACACTGGGATGGGAAGGAGAATAGGGAGGAAAAGGCAAAATCCCCATGGGTTTACATACAGTGATTTTAATGGAACAACACAGGAGGAGGAGAAACAACAGTAATAACAATAATAGAAATGAAACAATATATAAAGGGAATGATCTAAAACGCACCAACCAACCACACCTGTACCCATGGTGATGTGCCACAGCCCTTAATATCCTGCCCAGCCCACCCTACACCCTTATATAACAGGCATGATATCAGTATGGTATTGAATACATCTTTGGCTGATTCAGTTGTCTCTTCTGCCTGTGGCCAATTCCCAGCTTCTAGTGAAAATTGACCCTATCCTAGCCAAATCCAGGACATTATCCACCCTTTATTCTATAACACCTATATTGTGCCCTGCGGAGTTATTCAATAAATAGCATCATACACTTTTATTCACTGGTGGTTCTCACCCAAAATTAAATCCTCCTGTGATCCACATTAGACTTCTCCATCCTCCTGCATCACCCACCAGGTGCACCCAGGTCCTTGAACAAAAGCAAGGATGCTTTTTGCCTGAAGCAGGATTAACCCAGAACATCTATCCTAAGATATTTTTCATGTTCACTACAGGGACTTTATCCCTTTCTACAGTATGTGGGAGCTTTGATTGGGCAGGACCAACTTGATTGGCAGATTGTCTTATGTTAACTAGGTGGCTTTTGCTGAATGTGTCCACCAGTATGTGAAGGTCCCACTCCCCATTGTTTTCAGTGTATTTTTTAACAGTCCATTCTATTGTTCAATCTTCCTGGAAGCTGCTGAATGATAGGGGTTTGTGATACACCCACTCAATGTAGAAATTCTCTTTGGCCTAGACTTCTATGAAATTGTTTTGGAAATGAGGTTTCTTATCTGACTTGATTCTTTCTGGGGTGCAATGTCACCATAAGACTCATTTTTTGAGGCTCAGGATGATATTCCAGGCCGTGGCATGAAGCACTGGATACATTTCCAGCCATCAGGTGGTTGCTTCCACCATTGTAAGCACACAGCACATGTCTTTCCAGGACACTATTATCAATGAGTTGGTATACGATGGTGGTGCACTTAGAATCACACAGAATTACTATGGCTGGAGAACGTCTGCCACATGGATGATATGCATTGGACTTCATCTGGACCTGTAGGTAATTGCTCATCATGCAGATTGTTCTAGTGAAAATTAATATTATTCTAATCGAACCCAGGACAATGGCACATAGGATACAGAAGCTACTGTAAGCCCACGGTCTTCTGAAATCATAAATGAAGGATGGCTGATGGGTGGGAATGTCAGAATTGAATTGCAGAATTACAAAATTACAGAACTGAATCTTTCTAGTTTTCTACATCAGCTGCAGTGTCCCAACCCTGTGTGCTGCTCTCTTCCTATACGTACCCTGAAAACTCCCTGGCTTAGTGTGCTCTATGGTTTTCTAATGGATGATGTAGCACCTGTCTTTTTTTTTTTAAGTTTTTCACTTCAGTTACTGTTTTCAGAGCAGCATACATTTATTTTTGAGCAAACAAGTGCAACACATCCATCGTTTCTACAGTCCTAAGCTACATTTGCATAGATCGAATTGTCCTTTCACCTTCCTTTCCCAATGCTAACTCTGTTGTTACCAACAGTGCCAATCTGTGCAAGGAAAAGCAAATGCTTTGTCCTTCTGCTACCCATCTGGGCAGACCAGTTAGTAGACTGTGCAACAAATACCAAGTTAAAGTGATATTATCAGGCTTACATGCTCAGCCTACTAAAGTTCTCCAATTTGTGCTAAGGATAAGTTGAAGCACACTCAGCTAAAACTCTACTGGGGGCCTGGGTGAAAGGTTCATGAAGTTAAAATGCAAATGCATGGCCCACAGTAGTAGTGAGCACGAGGAAAACATAAGGTAGGCTAGCATTCTGCAATGAATGTTATGCATTCCCTGGAAAGAGAACCCTGCCAAGGCCCCCCGTGTTCCAGACAAAAAAAACGTTATGAGAGTTAATCATAGTGTCCATGATTCTCTCGTGATGATGTAGGTCTTGAATGAATTAAACAGCTCTAACTGCAAAGACAGAAAGAGTTTTAAATTAGTGACTCTCATTCAGAAACACTGAGGACTTTTCATCTTAATGCTTAGCACTGGTAAAAAGGCTAGCATAATAAAATACAGAGAACAAACCAGAATCATGTCAGTGTATTGATCCAGGATGCACTTCTTTCATTAATAAGATATGTACATCCCTGGTGCTGCCCCAACTCAGGCATAGTAGGTTAGGTTAAGAAAATGTATCAAGAAGTGCAGTAAGGAAGATCAAAGGAATTTAACAGCTTCTGTAAAAATAAATATTAGTGAGGTTCAGAAGCCTTGAAGATACACTTATCCATTGACGATACAATAAAAATGAAGAAACAGCTATTAGTTACTGGTTTTCACAATATGAAAAGCAAAGCTAATTTCAAACAGAAGCTTTCAAACCAACAAAATGCAATGCTTCCTACGTGATATATAGTTAATTTAAGGAACTTTTGCCACAAAATCTGTGGTTACTAGAAGTTTAATTGAGATTTGAAAGTGATTAGAATAATTCTGAAAAGAAAAAAAAACAAAACCATAAACTCCAGCTGAGGAAGTCCCTGAAGAGTAGATTTCCAGAAGCTATAAAATTGCCTCCAAAATATCAGTCATTGTTAAATGTAGGCTTGAAGGCTAGATGAACCCAAAAAAACCATTGTCATATACTTGTATAAATACAGCAGAAGTTGCCAAAAAGAAAAAAAAAAAATGGCAAAACCCTGAATAACAAGCAAAAATATTATTTTTACGTCATTTTAACTCTTCACTATTTTTCTCAAAGAATGATAATAAAACCTATCTTCAAAAAGCACTCAGATGTGTCTTACGTTTGAACAAATGAAATTTATAAGTCTTAGTGAGAAATTAGAAGCTATTACACGTGTTTAAGTGTGTGCATATACTTGTGCATGCAAAAATTTATAGCTACAAAGAAAAAGCTTTATGCAGATTTTATATCTTTTATTTCTGTTTTCAGTAATAGATTTTTGAGGAATATACTTCAGATGGTTTTAGCCCATTATTTCTGGAAAATCACATTTGCTGTTCAGTTTTTCCTTCAATATTTTACCAGGTATTGACTTAGCACAGCAATGCTAAATGGGTTTGCTCCTTGATCAAAGGACACATTTTTCTTTAGCGTTGCTCACTTCATATAACCAGAAGGATGAGTCCTTTCATAGCAGAGCTTGCATGCACTCCACTAAAAATTAAAATGTTTTACAAGCCTGTATATGTCATAACAGGTATAAATATATCCATAATGCTATGAGAAAAAGAAATGAAACATTCTATAACCTTTGCGAGGTGGAAGAAAGGACAACAGACTTTTTAGCTACATGGGTATAGCATTTATCTGAGAGTGAAGAACCATTGTCCAGTTCTCTGCTCTGCGATTATTTCTGCCTTTTATCTAAAGACTATTTAATATAACGTGAATTTGGAAAGGTCAAGGCTCAAGATGATCTTTTCTGTGACAAATGATATATTTACTCAACAACTATTTTTTTTTGGTGCCTTTCAAACCCCACAGGTCCTGCAGTCTTTCTTGAAAGGTAGTCTATCTTCAACAAAGCAATTTTATAGTTAATCCCAACAAGAGGCACATGCAGCTAGACTCACTTGTAGTGTCAC
This sequence comes from Momotus momota, assembly GCA_028565915.1. Lineage (NCBI taxonomy): Eukaryota > Metazoa > Chordata > Aves > Coraciiformes > Momotidae > Momotus > Momotus momota. The sequence goes on from JAOXNV010014882.1 coordinate 35,274, forward strand.
ATCCTCCCTGCCTAAGCAGTCACTAAACCCAGACCTCTAAATCTTGAATATTTCCATAGTCTTCATAAGTGTGGTTCACCTTCCTGCAGTGGCCACCATGAACAAGTTAAATGGTGATTAAAGCTCCCTCTGAGGGCTCCAAAGGTCTTGGCATGCCTAAGGTATAAAACACATCAGTTTGGATCCCAGAGACCTGAGATATCCCTTCTCTAGTTTCTGGATCTCACATGGATTTAGGCAAACATCTGTTAATAAATTTGTCTTCATAGAAGAACATACTGCTTTACTTTATTTACTACCTGCAGAAGGCTTGGAAGCAATGGTGAGTGTAAATTCCCCAGTGTAATTTTAGCCCTTTCAGGAACTAAATTATTACTTTTTTTTTTTTAACTTCAGATTAATCACCAAGTTCAGACTATTATTCCATTGCCTGGATAAACCTCCTCCAGGGCAAACTATGTGAGGTGGTTTATATTGTGGATATCAGCATATGTATCGGGCCCCAAAATTACTTTGAAGAACATTCTGTGTATTTTTACTGATTTACTAAAGAATATATCTCCTGGTGGTCTAATTTACAGTAACAAGTTCTATCTGTTTATGTAGGATTGCATTTGGCTTAATACACAAAATCCATATATCCATTCTCGACTGAAATACCAGTATTGTAATGCCTAAGTACCTGATTTACATTCATAAACAAACTAACAGCCAACATACAAGTCCAGGAAGCTGTAATGAATTCAATATGTATTGAGATATTTTCCCTAAGCAGTTGCCATCAGCGCAGCTAATGATTACAAATTTATTACTTTTAGAGAACATGAAGCATGTATAAAAACCAACCAAACAAACAAAAAACAAAACCAAAAAACCCCAAAGAGTTGTTTTACAAAAACTGTAATTTATTTAAAAATCTTTAATTTGAAGGGAACTGCTTTTTGTGTGTCATGCAGCTCAGAAGGCCAACTGTATCCTACGATACATCAAGAGGAATGTGACCAGCAGATCCCCTTTTACTCTGCTCTTGTGAGACCCCACCTCGAATATTGCACCCTGTTCTGGTGTCCCCACCATAAGAGGGACACAGATCTGTTGGAACAAGTCCAGAGGAGGGCCACAAAGATGATCCAGGGGCTGGAACACCTCTGCTACGAGGATAGGCTTAGAGAGTTGGGATTGTTTGGCCTAGAGAAGAGATGACTCCAGGGGGACCTTGTAGCTGCCTTCCAATACCTGAAGGCAACCCACAGAAAGGCTGAAGAGGGACTGTTCACAACAGTGTCCAGAGATAGGACAAGGGGAAATGGTTTTAAGCTGAAGGAGAACAGGTTTAGACTGGATGTCAGGAAGAAGTTCTTCAGTATAAGGGTGGTAAGACTCTGGAATAGATTGTCCGGAGAAGTTGTGGGTGCCCCCTCACTGGAGGCATTCAAGGCCAGGTTGGATGAGGCCTTGAGCAACCTGGTCTAGTTGAGAGGTGTTCCTGCTCATAGCAAGGAGGTTGGATTAGATGATATCTGAGGTCCCCTCCAGCCTAAGTCATTCTATGATACTATGATTCTATGATTGAACTTTCTTTGAAAAACCTTGAGAACTTTGTTATATTTTGACTTAAGTAAAAAAGTGCTTTTCTTGCATTTTGTAAAAAAAGTTTCTGGATTTTTTCCCAGCATATAACACAAATTTATGTTGGTGATATACCAAAGAAAGTCAATGTTTTATTGCTTTACCTCCCTTTTGCATGTTTACATTTCTTAAAGTAAGAGTAAATAAAAAAAAAAGCATTTAACATTGGAAAGAAATACTTTTCTTGTTTTCACATGTTGTAAGTTCATAAATGAAACTCTGGCAGTTTGGCTGAAATTTTAAGCTTTTCTTCAATGTATTTGTGGAATTACAAATCCATAAGGAATATACATTTCCATTCTCTATACTCTTGTGGCATTTATAATAAATATGTCACTGAATACATGCAGACATCACAGTCACTTACTAATTTAGGTGCTGCAGTGTTCATAGAGCTCATGCACCCAGCTTCAAAGTCAATAAACTTTCTACAACTCAGATATATAAAATAATAAAACCAGATCTTAAAAATAACAACTTCCCCCACATCCTTCCTTCTTTCCAGGCCCAGCTCTTCTATTTCCAATTCCTCCTGTGGTTCGGAGGGGCAAGGAATGGGAGTTGCAGTCAGTCCCAGTCCACTTTATGTTATTTCTGATGCTCCTTCCTCCTCAGGAGGAGAAGTCCTCATAGTCCTTCCATGTGGCAATGTGGTGTTTCTCCCATGGAAGACAGTGATCCATCAACTTCTCCCACCAGTGTGGGTCTTTCCTGCAGGCCATGGCCCTCCCAACAATTTGGGAGCAGTCCCCTGCTCCAGTATGGAGTCCTCCATGGACTGCAGATGGGAATCTTCTCCACTGCTGATCTCAAAGGGCTGCAAGGGCTCAGTCTGTACTCTCACCACAGGCCAAGGGGGAATGGCTGTTCTGATGTGCTTCTTTCACTCCTTCATCACTGACCTCGGCATCCACATGGTTGTCTCTGAAGTCCCACTTCTTTCCAAAACAAAAGAACTTCCAAAACAAAGGAAAACACTCAACAAGTTTTCCCTTTTAAATATATTATCACAGAGGTGCTGATCAGCTTGACCTTGGCCAGAGGTGAGTCCAACTTGGGGTCAAGGGAGCTTTTTGAAGCTTCTTACAGGAGTCACATCAGTAGCCCCACTCCCCCGCTACTAAAACCACACCAGACACAAAGCCAACGTCAGCTCCCATATCTAGTATTTGTGTTCTTACTGCATTTATAATATGCCTACAGGGAATAACTGGTGCAGAATGGAGTTGCATCTGGCCCTATTTTTTAAGAGGAGGAGGTAGAACTAAAATAGAAATGTTTGCAGAGCAATAGCTTAAACCAAGGCCAAAAAGGTATGCATATAAAGAAGCTGATCTTAAATATTTAAAACACTTTCAGTATATGTCTGACACTTTGATTCAGGATCCACTGTGTTGTAGCACTGCTGAAGATATTAGTAGCGATTAGGAAGTATTCTTTTCAAGGAAATCTAGAGAAAAAAAATACTGCTACACAGATCTGTATAATCTCACAGTTGCTAAAGGATTTATTTAGGAATCAGAAGACTTGAAAATTTCATTATTGATTGGCAGAAAATGTTTTGCTTGAAACAACCTAAAATATCATATTTTATTTTCCTGTTATATAACTCTTTAAATTCCGTTTTCCCACTTCAAAAGCCATTTTAAAGTAAAATCGCCAGAGCTACCTTTATAGAAATGGGAATACAAAGTATTTTAGCTCTTCTAAAAAATTTAATTTTGAAATTACTTCTTCCTTTTAGTTTTGAAGTTTTTTTCAGTCTTCACGTACATTCACAAATGGTGTGTTTGAGTTTTTTAAAATTTCTTTAGAAGCTATTAAGAGATGGAGTTTCTTATTGAAAATGTTCCATTTTATTTAGAAAAGATAATGGATATTGAAGGACCAAATACATTGAAGAAGGAAGATCTGATTGTCAGTCTAGTAGTTAAGCCTGTGCAGGAGAGCGTTCACTTCCACAGAGCTATTTACACGTTTTCTTTGAAAGAGTTGGTTAAAATTGCCAAGTAGTACATGGTACTGTGGCAACATCTACACTACAAAAAGCATATACTGCAGGGAGTGATGGTTGGCCCCCAAGACAAGAAACAATAAGTTGGCTTCCTCTGTAGAGAACTGGGCACATTCCCATTTGTCCAGGTTTGAGTTAGAATAGAACTAATTCTGCTCAGTGCCTTTACTCTTCAGCTCAGTTTCTTCTAACTTCACTTTCTGAAGTTAACGGCGTATTTTCTAGACAGTGTCTTCTTCCAGAAGTGGTTAACACCTCAAGTTTTTAGTTGCTATCAAGAACTGATATGCAGAAAGGCTCTTGTTTAGACTTGCTCCTATAGAAATCAAGGTCACTTTAAAATCTCATGTACCACGTTGAGTTGCTGCAAAGCAAGAAGTTGCACCTGCAGGGAGAAGTGGACAGAACAGGTGACTCAAAACTGACCAACAGCAAGGCACCAGCTATCCAGGATGTTCCTGGAATGCATAGATGACAACTTCCTCCTCCAAATGGTAGAGGAACCAACAAGGTGCTATGCTGGACCTTGTTCTCACCAACAGGGAAGGGCTGGTGACCGATTTGAGGGTCAGGGACAATCTTGGCAGCAGTGACCATGAAGCAGCAGAATTTAAGATCCTCAAGGCATCTAGGAAGATGTATTCCAAGCTTATGACCCTGGACCTTAGGCATCCAGACTTTGATCACTTGAGGGATCTGCTGGCCAAAGTACCATGGGACAAAGGCCTAGAGGGAAGAGGGGCCCAGGACAGCTGGTCAGTATTCAAGAATCACTTTCTCTGTGTCCAGGAGCAAAGCAGGAAGGCAGGAAAGAATGCTAGGAGACCTGCCTGGATGAGCAAGGAGCTCCTGAACACACTGTCACACAAAAAAAAAAAAACGACTTTACAAGGAGTGGAAGAAAGGACAGCTAGAATGGAGGGCATATAAGGAAGCTGTCAGAGCAGCAAGAGACCTGGTTAGAAAAGCTAAAGCTCAGTTAGCATTAAATCTAGCTAGGGAAATCAAAGGGAATAGCAAAACTTTCTATAGGTGTATTAATGGCAAAAGGAAGACTAGGGAAGGTGTGGGCCCCCTCAGAAAGGAAACAGGAGAACTAGCAACAAGTGATATCAAGAAGGCTGAGGTTCTCTACAACTTCTTTGCCTTAGTCTTCACTGACAAGGACTCCAGCCACACTCCTAAAGTCACAGAAGATAATGGCTGGGGTTGGAAGAAAGAACTGCTTATTGCAAATGAAGATCAGGTTTGTGATCATCTGAAGAACCTGAAAGTGTACAAGCCCATGGGACCCGACAGGATACACTCACGGGTTCTGAGGGAACTGGCAGATGAGGTTGCTAAACCGCTCTCTATTGTATTCCAAAAGTCATGGCAGCCCAGTGAAGTCCCCACTGATTATAAAAGGGGAAATATAACCCTCATTTTCAAAAAGGGAAAGAAGGATGATCCAGGGAACTATAGGCCAGTCAGTCTCACCTTTGTGCCTGATAAGATCATGGAGCAGATTCTTCTGGAGGCACTGCTGAGGCAGAAGAATAATGAAGAGGTGATTTGGTGCAATCAACATGGCTTCACCAAGGGCAAATCATGCCTGACAAACCTGGTGGCCTTCTATGAAAAGGTCACAACATCAATGGACAAGGGAACAGCAACTGACACACCACACAGCTGTGTCGTGCGGCTGACATGCTGGAAGGAAGGGATGCCATCCAGAGGGACCTGGATGGGCTAGAGAGGTGAGCCCATGCCAACCTCATGAAGTTCAACAAGGCCAAGTGCAAGATCCTGCATCTGTATCGGGACAACCCCAAGTACCGATATAGGCTGGGCAGTGATTGACTTCAGAGCAGATCGGAAGAACTGGACTTGGGGGTGCTGATGGACAAGAAGCTCAACATGAGCCGTCAGTGCACACTTGCAGCGTAAAAAGCCAACTGTATCCTGGGCTGCATCAAGAGGAGTGTGGCCAGCAGGTTGAGGGAGTTGATGCTCCCCCTCTACTCCACTCTCATGAGACCCCACCTGGAGTACTGCATCCAGTTCTGGAGCCCATATTACAAGAAAGATCCGGATGTGCTGGAACATGTCCAGAGAAGGGCCACGAGATTGATCAGAGGGCTGGAGCGCCTCTCCTATGAAGATAGGCTGAGAGAGTTGGGGTTCTTCAATCTGGAGAAGAGAAGACTCTGAGGAGACCTTATTGTGACCTTCCAGTATCTGAAGGGGGCCCACAAGAAAGCTGGGGAGGGACTTTTCAGGATGTCAGTAGTGACAGGATAAGACGGAATGGATTCAAACTAGGGGAGAGTAGATTTAGATTGGATGTTAGGAAGAAGTTCTTCCCCATGAGGTTGGTGAGACACTGGAACAGGTTGGCCAGAGAGCTGGTGGAAGCCCCATCCCTGGAAGTTTTTTAGGCCAGGCTGGATGGGGCTATGAGCAACCTGATCTAGTGGGAGATGTTCCTGCTCATGGCAGGGGGATTGGAACTCGATGATCTTCAAGGTCCCTTCCAACCCTGACGATTCTAGGATTCTATGATTCTAACAAGGTATTCCATTCCATATATGTCATATTCAGTATAAAGCTGAAGGCTTTCTTTTCCGATCCGTAAGTCTCTCTTTCTTATTCCCTTTCACTTCTCCTTTGGAAAGGGAGAGGGATTAATACAAAGCATCTGTCTTTTGTCTAGTGGCCAGCCCAGCCATAACATTTAATAACATCATGTGCTTGGCTGTGACTTCCTGCTAGTTTTATCTGGTACCCATGTCATTTCGGTCAAAATTATTATTATTTTGTGTCTTCTGACATTCAAAATGCTTGAAATAATTAGAGGACTGTGTTGAAGCTCACCAGAGAGATGTTTTTGCAGCAGGAATCTGCTGAGATATGGCATGTGCTGAGAACAGTACTTTAGATTGCTTTCTGAGCAGCCTGATGGAGGCTAGTGGAGGAGTATGTATACCAGAAGGTATCATATCTGGTACTCTTTCATCTATATTACCTATAGGAGGCAGTCCTTGGAGTGAACAATCTCAAAAATTACATCTCAGTTTGTTTAATTATGAAGAGAGCTTGGAAACTAATAATCATGTAATTTATGGAAGCCAGGATATGAAGAACTGAGGAACTAAGTTACCTGAAAGGAGAAAGCAGATCTCCAGATGAGGATCAGATCTAGCCCTGTCTTTTTGCTGAGAGTTTCACACAGGTGAAGCAAGGATCAACCTTTGTGTTACCTATTCCTTTGGCTTCTAACTCCACACTTCAAGCCAGTCTTGTTTTCCAAGTCAGAATCAAGAATTAACTCTTGCCACAGTGAGCATAATTCCTCAGTGTGAAACAAATCAAGCAATTTCTTGTGGGATCATTTGAATGGAAGGAATCAGCTCTTAGATAGTAGCAGCATATCCTTCCAGCTCTGAAGGTCTATTGACAAACAGCTAGATACAGACTCCACAAGCAGTAGTCACCCAAAATTCAATCGTAACCGAAACTGAGCAGAATCTTCTTCTTTCTAGAGATTTCTGCCACATTCCCCAGATAGACATTAAGGTTTTTATCTCAGAACTTTTTAAGTGTCTACCTGAATTCAAAAGGCATTAGACACCTAATCAAAATTTTAAACTGTGATACAAATACTTAATTTGTATATGTCACAACCTGGATTCCTTCTGGCAATGCTTACTATCTGCTGAAGTGCTTGGACTCCTAGCACTGTGCTCCTAGTACTGACTTCATCAGGAAGTTTATCAGCGTGAGTATATACCATATACTTACACAGCATATAAGCTGAATATGTGACACAGATACCCAAAACTAAAATGCATTGCCTAAAGTTTGGCAACCCTTTCAGCCAAAGAGTACATCTCTGTGGCCTAAAATCTTCTGGAGTAGGAAAAAACCCCTAGTAATTACTGTAGAATGAAAAAAGGGTTTCCAACAGCCAGCTTGCCAATAGGAATAAAATATGCATCAGCACTCGAGCTCTTCTGAGTGATTTATTTAATCAACTAATTGAAAAGGCATAAAGCTGACAATGACAGATAATTGATCCTATAGTTCACAGTTCATAATTCCATGCTCTCCCCCTGGCCTCCCTTGCACAATACCTCATGCATAGTGCTAGAGCTCTACAAGATATTCCTCAGGGCATTACAAAACTTGTATTTTAAATCTAGGCCTTCAGCATGAGTTAAAACTTGCTGCTGTAGTTGCCCTAAATGAAAGCAATAACCACAGCTAAATGTACTAATGCAGGCAAAGTACTACCTAATTTGTTTTCTGCAAATCATATCTGTCTATTAAGACGAACAAGTCACCCTGTAATTGGAATGAAATGACAGCACTGAGAATACCAAAAAGAAGCCTAAGGCTTGTGTGTCATTTACATTTGCAGTTTTATGTATTTCTTTATTAAAATGCATCTAGTATTTCTAAGGTATTCTAAGATACTTCTAAGTATAGAAAAGTTAATTATTGAAAAAAACCAAAACACCACACAACAAACACAAAACATACTTTTCTGTGAAAATAAAAACTTAGGAAAAAAAATTAAAAGGCAAAAATCAATAGTGTGAAGATCTTCAAAACCACAACATAAATCACATGTAGCATAGCCCTCAATCTGTGACCCACATAGTTCTATCTCTTGAAGGTAGACTCCTGCCTCAGACTGATAGCTCAAACGTTGGTCATGCTTCATATAAATAAATGCAGATGCCATGGCTGTACACGAAAAGCTGAGTACCCTAGACTCCCTTTAAACTAAATGTGCAGTCACTTCTAAGCCCTGTATCTTCTCTTTGTGATGTGCAAAATAAGTTAGATGATGCAAATCAGAAGGAATGCAGGTTAATTACCTCACATGCTTCAGGATGAAGTTCCTGTACTGCGTTGCAGAAACTCCTATTAATTTCTTAAATGTCTTCTACTATTAACATGATCAGTCAGCGTATATCTCATGGAAAGTAATTTGAGAAGATTGAGACATGCAAAAAGATTCAGGACTGATGCTGAAATTGTTAACTAATTTTTTCTAAAAAGTGAAGAAAAATTTTTAAAAATCCTTTAAAAATATAACCTAATTCTTCTTGAAGCTTTCTGCCTAGTTTTGGCTGTGACTTGGCTTGTTTTGGACATTGCTGATTCTGAATTTTATGTTTTATAGCTTGATTATTGTTTTTTTTTTTAATGAAAATCAGCATTTGAAATAAGATGAGTTTATGGTACATTAAATGTTTTGGTAAAGATGTCAAAAGAGAAAACTAACATGAGAGTACATCATGCAAAGAGAAAGGTAGTTAGCTATAAATAGAGATATTTAGAATGGAGTAAAGAAGTGAGAAAAAACAAATCCTGAAGTTCTCATGGCCTGTCTCCTTAAACTGTCATTTTCACTCCATTAAAATTTGTGAAGACATACGCACTTACCCGATCCAAAAGGCAGCAGAAATCTAGCCAGTGTAAAATAGAGTTCTAGCTCTCTCTTCTCCAAAATAAAATATTGTAAGGAGATAATTAGATGGGATAATCACTATCAGCATGGAAGAAAATCAGCTGCTGTTGGCTCAGCATTAGTTGATTGAGTTATTAAATATGTTGTACTGCTGAGTCGTGTTTCAACAATGGGAAATTGTTTTGGATGTGCTTGAAAACATTCAGGAAAACACTGGAAGGAAAGGAAAGGATTCTGATGTAATCATGTAAAGTTTGAAAACGCTTTATTCAAATGACACAAGACTTTTGTATTGTCACCTAAAGCATATTGAAAAGAGATGAATGACCCCATGATGTTAGAAGGAGGAAGGAAAAAAAATGACATTTTTGATTATTTAGAGAAAATTAAAATGCCTCCACAGCAACAAAAACTATATTTGATGCGTTATCTTAATACTTTGGAGAGTAAAATACAGTGACAGCATAATGCAGTCTGAACCCAAGGTCATGAGAAGTATTCTTTCTTTGGGTATAATAGGAAAATTATAATGCCTTATATCATGTCCATTTCTCCTTGATCTTTTCTTCGCCATGTTCAGGAGACACACTTAAATTTATTTTTTTTCATTTGAAAGATTTTTTTTCCAAAATCCAAATATTCTTTTGGAGGGAACTACTATCCCCCCATACCTTCAGCAATCTTTCTCTAGTATTTGCCCCAGAAGTGAACATCTTTAATACTAGTTTGGAGATTCATTCTTCAGACAGTCTGAGGTGAAAGTAATTCACCAAATAAGAAGATACATATATGTATATATGTATTTTGGCTCAGAGTTTCTAAGCGTACTATTATTTTTACTTAAAGAGTAAATCAAAATAAATTATGAAGAAATTAAAGAAAAATACATACGTTTCAACATACTTTCCAAACATGAGGTCTTTTATTCTGCCTCACAGCTTCCCTGAAACCCCTTTTGAATCTTATGCTCTGGCCTTCTCAGCTTTATTATGCCCCTGGGACATACAGCTGTCCTTTATCCTTAGCTGCTGAAGAAGACTAAAGCAAATCAAACAACTTACTTGCTTTCTTTTTTTATAACTTTCTAGCTGCTCTGCCTGGTGAATCCCTGATCAGCCTTACAAGATGTTCTCTGATCCTTTCCAAACGACTTTATTGCCAAGGCGACAAAACAATTCTCCTCTGTAGGAGTTAACTTATTGTCAGAGCAATTACGTTTGAGTGATACATTTTAAGCCAGTAATACCGTTAGCCCTGGATCAGAACTCCACTAGTTTTAGTTAAGGTTCAGGCTAAACTACCGCAGGAAAGCAATGATTGCCTTTACAGCCAAAGTAAAGTTTGCAATTTGTCAGGCAGAAACAGGACGCTTAGGCTCAAAAATGAAATCCTCACACTGTGCAGTCAATGTCCTTAAACTGTTCCACTGAGTAAAAGCATAGTATTAAGGTGAGAGGCTTATTTTCAGCCATTGTTTCAGTGCAAGGTCTTGGGCAAATACTATGTTGCAGAAGAAAAATGGGAGAAGATTATGGCTACCAGCTGCGACAGGAGCAACAATACAAGAAATACAGGATTGATACTTTCCAGTGAAAACTGAGTTCCTGTTTCATCAGATGCTGCTGTTATTTGTATCAACATAGCAATGATTTTACAGCAACTACTGAATGAAAGTAGAGTGAAATGCTGAGTACACAAAGGAGAGTAATAAGCTTAGAGATATGATGGGAATCTAAGTATCATTAATGTTCACTATTCATTTTTTTTCATTTTGGTCTAGTAATAGGACATAATGACAGAGCTCCCAGGGCGTGAGGGACCTTTTCCTCTCCTGCTGACAGAGAGCACAGGGAGCACTTTGGGAAATAAACCTAGGGAACGTGAGCAAGGAAACCTTCCAGAGTATCTTGGTATAAGGAAGCAAGGGCTATATTCACAGACATATTTCAGTTTCTGAAATATCCTAGAGAGCACTGATTGAATTTGGGCCACATTTCTTGTGCAAAAGCTATGCTCCCTGTATTTTCCTCTATTTTGCACTAAATCTTCTACTTCATTTCTTTTAGACAGAAACTGCAGCTTCACTTCCATTCTTCCAAAACAAACATCATTTAGCTTCTATTCTACCCTTTGAACACTTAGTAGTTTAAAGTCCCCTCCCACAAAAAAACTTACGTATTATCCCATGAGGCAGTCATTTCACATTTTAGTGAGTTTGAATGTGTCTGATGCCCTCAAGCTCTGATCTGTATTTGTTCGTAGACCTTTGTTTTCCCCTGCACCTCACAGTATCTGGCTGTAGCATCCATCAATGCCTTATTACTATGCAAATTTTTGGAGGTAAAGGCCTCTTATGCATATACATGGTATCTAACTAAAAGATCTTATTCATGGCTGAGCCCATTGGCAGTTCCCTAATTTGAATATTCACTATAGTATGTGTAAAGGCTGAATAAAAATTTAGATAATCTTTCTCGAACTCGAAAATTCTGAGGAAAAAAAACGGTAAGTAAGTGCTGTCATCCGTCTTCCCCCATGTGTGCATTGTAAAGGTTCACTAGGTCATGTCCTAGAGGTATAAATTGCCATAAATGAGAAATATATCTATGGGATTATGTTAGATTATCTGCCTTGTTTCTGCGAGTTCCAAAATACGAGTGAAATTATGTCAGGGATCATGTTGGTTTTGAGACCTCTTCTAGGCTGCTTTTCTATTCTTTTATTGTTTCCTATCTTAATGGTTTCTGAAGGAGTGAATACTAAATATAATTTTGACATAGGGACAAGAATAAAGGAAAAAAAATCCATGTGAGATTAAATTTGTATCTTTCTAGAAACCAGAAATCTATTCTCCGTTTAAATGAAGATTATTTCACAGATCATCTAATGAATACAAAGTCAATTCATTTTTCTATGATGAGTGATATATATTCACTTTTGAAATGCAACCTGAGCCGTTTTCCCTCTTCATCTCAAGGACACTTTAGACATCTGTAAAACTCAATCTGTTATTATCATTTCATGCTGGAAAAGTACAAAGGATTGTCTGAGTCAATAAAAGATTATTCTGGGGAATAGACAGAACTTTAATAAGTCAGTGATGATGTATCTTTTTTTAAAAGACGGAGGTGATTTGACCTGAGTGTGCTAAGCCTTTAGCACGCTGTGTGATTAACTCTTTACTCAGTATGCTCCATGGGAGCTAGTGATCTCCTCCCTATTCAACAATCTTCTTCTTATGTAAATCTTCAGTAAGGTATACTTGAGAGAACTGCAGATTTATCAGGACTCTGTAATGACTTCTGGAAAAGGATTGCACTGTCTGACTGCCCAACTACCTCCCAAATGGAAGATATCTAAAATGGATGAGCATTACCCTATAAATTAAACATGATATGAGTGTAGTAGTGGCAGAATCAGCCTGATTTCCATCTCAAAACTACATAAGGATGTATTAAATCCCACAGATTAGATACTAAGACTGCAAAGCACCTTTCCTTGCAGAAAAAGTGTTCCATAATTGTCACTACATGTGAATTTACACCTTCATCTGAATCAGCTCGGTGGTGCTACCCTTAGATCCAGGACTTTTCTAGAAGAATCACTGATCTTGTCAGAAGGGCTTGTTCTTCTGTTCAGATCTTAAATAGTCACGTGTATTTTCCAAATAGTCAAGAGTTTATTAACAGTGGGTAGGAGTCTATGATGTGCCCAGTCACATAGAGCAGTACAAGATGAGAGAAGACACAATAAATGCACACCATCATCATGTATGTGCTAAGCTTGTGATTTATAATGTTGCAGGTAAAAAAGAGTAATTTTATTACCATTCTGTATTTTGGCTGCTTTTGGCATCTACATAGAGCTGCAATAGTTGGCATCAGTCTGAAAAGCAGTTGAAAAGTTAATTCTGTATGTCTCCATACATCCAGAGGAAGTGCTGATTGTCTGTGTTATTTCCCAGAGATTGCCAATAAAATAACTATCTTATCTGCTTCAACTGTATAAATGTCACTTTGCTCCTAAAAGTCAGAGACGGTTGAGTTTAAGTTCTCTCAGAGCTCTCAAAGGAGTTTGTTAGAGGGACTAAGGGCTTTTATGTTTTGGTTTTTTTCTTTTGGAAGCAAGGAATTATTTATTTGAAAGCACAACAAAGCATTCTTTATAAATGAGAGTGATTATGAACCACAAAGATTTGGCTGTGTTCTATTACATGATACAAGAAAATCGCAAGATTTTTAAAAGTTACTACTGCAACGTTTGTATGATCCATTATTTTCTATGAGGTAATCTAAGACTTGCATAGTATCTAGGAAGTAGTCAAAACTGATGAATCGGGATGTAATGAATATGAAAAGAAGATGACAAAGTGAACACAACTCTGCAGGAAAGTACAAGCCACTAACCAACACCTAAAAATGCAACATGCAGCACAAAGTATTTCATCAATGACTAATGAAGGTCAGTCACTGAAGTCACCTTATAGTGCTTTCTCTTTGTGATTTTTAAAGTTTAAGTAGCAAATCAAATGCTTTTCAGGAATACTGCTGTCACACTGAGAAATACTAATTGACTGTAAATACTGACTGAGCATATACCCAACTTTTCCACTTCAAATTTAATTACATTTCCTTTATGCTTTATACATTATCGTGATGATTCATATGTCAAAGGTTTAGGTACATTTAGTGCAGCCGCTTTCCGTAGATGCAAAATTCTGTTTTAGTTACTTTTCTATTTTTCTTTCACATATTCATCTTCAACTGAATTATTTACTGGTTGTAGTGGTTTAGGCCCACCCAGCGAGAAACTAAACAGCATACAGCCACTCACTCCTATGCACCCTACAACCCCCCTCCAGTCGGATGGGGAAGAGAAAATATAATAAAAGGCTCAAGGATTGAAACAACAGCAGGGAGGACTCACTCACCAGTTATGGTCATTGGCAAAATTACAGTTGATTTGCAGAAAAAAACCCATTAATTTAATCAACAAAACCACTACCAATTTGCCTATCAAATCAGAGTAGGATAATGGAAAATACAACCAGATCTTAAAAACACCTTCCCTCCACCCTTCCTTTCTTCCTGAGCTGAGCTCTGCTCCCCATTTCTCTACCTCCTCCTCACCATCAGTCTAGGGAGTTGGGGAATGGGGGTTGCTGTCAGTTAATCACACGTTGCCTCAGTGACTCCTTTCTCCTCAGGAGGACATCTCACACTTCCCCTGTTTCAATATGGCATCTCTTCCACCGGAGACTGTATTCCATGAAGTTCTACAACCTGAGTCCTCACAGGGCTGTAGCTCCTCACAAAATACTCCAGCGTATGTCCCTCCTGCAGGGTGTAGTCCTCCTAGTAATGGCCTGCTTCAGTAGTGCAGGCTTCATTAGGAGTCATGGCCTTCTTTGAGTGCAGTCATCTGCTCCAGCATGGAGTCGTCCATGGGCTGCATATGGTTATCGGCTCCACCATTAATCTCCATGCGCTGCAGAGGGTCAGCCTGCCATCTCACTACATGCTACAGGGGAATCTCTTTGATGTCTGCATAGTCATTTCTCTCATGTTCCATTTCTCTCATGTCCTATTCCTCTCCTGTGCTCCAAAAACTTGCAGGGCAATTTTTTTCCCTCTTAAATATGTAATCGTAGAGGTGCTGATCGGCTCAGCCTTGGCCAGAGATAGGTCCAGCTTGGAGCTGGGGGTTGCTTCTAGAAGCTTCTTATAAGAGCCACCCTTGTAGTCCCCTCTTTCACTGCCAAAAATCCATCAGACACAAACCCAACATACTGGTCATCTCCGGGATTACCTGGGATATTCAGCTGTTCTTCATACATCTTCAAAGTGTGATAGCAACTTCTAACAATAGAGAATTAAAAGGTCACTAGCAGGAGTGATCTCAGTAAAACCAGGACCAAATTAATTTACAGCAAAACTTAGCAGGATTTCCACAGAGTAGTGATAATCTTCTCATAGAGTCCCAGGAAGGCCCTGATGATCCTCACAATGAAGGCAGGAGATCTATGGAAGGCACCTGAGCTTTCACTACATGGAAAACATGAGCACCTTTACTTGCTCTTCAGACATCCCACAGTGGACAATATGATGAAATAAATTTGGGCTGTGAAGCATACTGGACTTTAACACCCGTGATCAACATAACTATAAAATAAAATATTTATATATGAATATATATATTTTTATATAAATAAGACAACATGGTCCAAAACTTTTAAAAGCTTTTAAAAATCAACAGTATTTCAGTTAATATGTCTAAGACAACATATTGGTGTCTTTTAGGTTGACTAGGCACTTTTCTAATATAGTCAAGTAAGTAAGTGTATATATCTGCTTTATTAGGTTCTCTCTATTCAGAAGGGATGTTTCAACATCAATCAATTTTGAGTAATACTTCATGTTAACTATAAAAAAATTCTTTCTTTTTTAATTATCTCATTAAACTATGAGAAGTTATTTAATTGGGTTTCATTTTAATACTGTAGAACATTTTCATAGGATTTAAATTGTAGGCACAATCAGAAATTATCTTTCCTTGAATTTTACCTTCCTTTCAACAGTATAGCCTTGAGTAATAGATTTCAACTGAAAAGAAATATGATCTGAATGCTGCATGAAAAAGAATTATTAACCAACTACTAACTTATAAATCATATTTTCTTAACATCCCCATACTGAATGTCTATACTCTTGTCATTTTGCCACAGGTTGTGCTATACTTAATTATCTCTGCAAAGAAGACAGATGGCCTGTGTTTTACAAAGTCTCAGCTTTCTTTCTCCTTGATTGACCATGCAAGTCAATATTCACAAATCACAAACGTATACTCTCATTTTCCTTAATGAGCCTGAAGAAAAAATAAATCATAGCTTTAGTTGATTTTTTTTTTTTTTTCTCATACAGCATCAAATCACTTCCAAAAATTTTTAGAAATGTCAAACAGATTTCCATTCTTTTATAGGAAATCACAGAATCACAGAATAGTAGGAGGTGGAAGGGACCTCTGGATAACATTGAGTCCAACCCCCCTGCCAAAGCAGGATCACCTAGGGCAGGCCACAGAGGATCCCATCTAGGCAGGTCTTGAAAGTCTCTAGAGAAGGAGATTCCACAACCTTTCTAGGCAGCCTACTCCAGTGCTCCATCACCCTCAGAGTAAAGAAGGTTTTTCTGCTATTCAAGTGGAACTTCCTGTGTTCCAATTTGTTCTCATTGTCCCTTGTCCTGTCGACTATCTAGTTCCAACCTCCCTGCCATGGGCAGGGATGCCTCCCACTAGATCAGGTTGCTCAAAGCTCCATCCAGCCTGACGTTGAACACTTCCAGGGAGGGAGCATCCACAACACTTTCTGCTCATTCTACCTAAATAGCCTCTGAATGTCATTCTTTTCTCCCACTGGTCTGAAGTACTTACTGTTTGTTAAAGTAGTCAGAGGAATCCAAACACATCCGAAATGCTTTCTCATTCTTTCCAGTCTTTTTATTCATACAGTAACTAGATTGAATGTGGATTTGACCTGACTCAATTGTTCCATGTTACCTCAATACCTTCATCCAAGCAGAGAGTCTTTATGCGCACCTTCAATTTATTTTGTTATTTTTTGAATACACAGAAAATAAAACCTGTAACTGAGAATACTTTGGCAATAGTAAACCCACTATATTTGCTACAATGCAATTGTAACTGTTCCAAGTGGTCCTTAATCTACAGTTCGTTGTCATGATAGCCTTGTCCGAGTCCATAAGAGTAATTCACTTTATCTTATGAATGCATACTTGGGGAGTCTTTAGTCCACAGATCACTGACACAGTAAACTGTAACTCTTTTTTGTACTTTGAGCTGTTACTATCCATTTGGCCACTAGCTGTGTAATAAAAAAAAGACACAACAAACATATAAACACAATTTATATATTACTATATTCACAGTAGGTAGGTATATTCAAAATTTCTGTCATAACACAGCTAACATACATCTGGTTTGTTTTATTTTTCTTTAAGCCAAATGGACGATTTCATTTTATTCAAACAACGCATCACTGATCCAAATTACAGACTAATATTTCTATCTGCAGACTGCTTTTGAGATTTACTAATCCTGAAAGTGCATAAAACAAGCAAGGTTATATGTTAACCAGATCAATTCTAATTAGCACTGATATATATAAATGACTGGAAGAATAAGGACTTATTCAGCAACATCAAGTATGCAGGTGAAAATAACATCTCTCAGTCTAACCTGAAGGTCTAAAGAAGAGTTTTAGTGACATTCACTTTACTAGTATTATAAAAATAATTTTTTACCATATTTGACTCCTCTTGTAATGTTTTCTTTTCCCAAAATTTAGGATATAAATTTGTGCTCTGTGATCTCCTGGCTCATGTGTGCTCCCTTCTGAAAGCACATGTTTATATTACATTCCAGAGTCAATGTAGTTTAAAAGTAACAAGAATCATTAGGGTTTTTTTCAAATGTCTTTGTTTCTAACAGATCTATTAGTCACATGTTTTTTTCCTTCAACTTTTCCCATCCCTTTTAAGGTTACTCTACGCATAGGTAGTCCCTAGAACCTGATGGCACAATTTCTATGAATTAAATATAGGTTAAGACCATGCACTTCAGTTACTGTGTCCAGTTCTGATCTCCCCAGTTCAAGGACAGGAAACCACAGGTGAGGGTACAACAAAGGGTTATAAAGATGATTAGGGGACTAGAATATCTCTCTTGTGAGGAAAGGCTGAGGCAGTTGGGTCTCTTTAGTCTGAAGAAGAGAACACTAAGGGGGATCTTATCAGTGCTTATAAATACTTAAAGGGTGAGTGCCAGGAGGATGGGACCAGTCTTTTTTCAGTGGTGCCCAATGACGACAAGCGGCAGCGGACACGAATTTGAACATAGGGAGTTCCATCTAAATATGAGGAGGAACTTTACTTTGAGGGTGACAGAGCACTGGAACAGGCTTCCCAGAGAGGTGGTGGAGTCTCCATCTCTGGAGACATTCAAAACCTGCCTGAATGTGTTCCCGTGCAATCTTCTCTAAGTGAACTTGTCTTGGCAGGGGGGTTGGACTAGATGCTCTCCAGAGGTCCCATCCAACCCCGTCCATTCTGTGATATCATCTCCACAAGAAAGAGCTACAGTCCACTACAATGAGATACAGTGATATATATAGACAAAATGCTTATTGTGAATCACTGTTAAATCTGGTCTTGTATTTGGGAAGCTGCACTTAAGCAAATCAATGATTTGTCACGTCACAAGCAACGAAGACAACTTCAGGAGGGCACACTTTGAAGGTTTCTGAATACATCACTTGTCTAATGGGTGCAGAAAGGAATGAGGACTCATACTTTTGAACAGCAGAAAACGTAAAATGTATTTAAGGTTGGTTTTTATCCTTGGAAAACAGGGAAGAAATTATACACATTGGATTACATAGTAAAAGTCAAACTGAATAATACAGAGGAGCTGGAAATGGTGGAAAGTAAGTGTATCTGTAAGAGATGACAAGGGATCCTTCTAGTGGAGGTTTAAAAGTCCCCCCTCCCTCCTGTCCTCCAGGTAGGACAAATCAAAGGCAACATCCTTACAGTGAGGCATAAAGATGTAAAGATGTAATTGGAAAAAAATTATCACCTTTAGGATGCACGCAAGGAAATTATGATTTAACTACATTAGGCAAGAACAGCACAGGTCTTAGGATGGTTTCAGCTTCATTAGGTTGCCTTGAGCTGCAGGTACTCACTGAGGTGGCAGGAACTCCTAACGCTCCACAGGTTCACTCCTTCTAGCTGGGCAAGAGCAGTCATTGCTTAAGGACCTTCCTCCAGCAGTCAGAAACCAAGAAAATTAAAAAGCATTGGCAAGGTTCATAGTGAAGTTATCAGTCTATGTGCATACCTGCTTCATGACACAAACATGAGGTATTTCCCTCTCATCTGTCCACTTTTCCTAAAAGCCTTGGTTTCCACATAAAGAAACCTAGATGTACAGGCGAGATGAAAGTCAGGTCCAAACCTGAAGGATGAGTTCTTCCAGGAAGACTACAACCCATACCAGATGCATTCACCCACAGGTCTTCTTAAGCACAGCCCACAAGAGCAGGTTGAGGGACAGGAAGAAAAACTGCTTGGTTTTTGTTGTTTGGGTTTTTTCCACTTTGTTTGTTTAGGGTTTTTTTAAGAAAAAGACAAGCAGAGTATGACAACCAGATCTATTCTGCTTTTATGTTATGGATCCTTCATTTCCAAATATTTATTATCTGTATAATAGGTCTGCATTATTACAGTAATTTTTTCCTTATAAAATAAGGGATTTGAAGAAGTTATCAGGCAGATCCTGTGCGGATTAGATTAGAATGCAATACCTTATTTTCAATGCACCTACTATATTGTAGCTTTATTCTGTTCCTGTTGTCCAAGAGTTCCAATTCTTGTTTAGAAGTCGTGTTGCTACATAGTTCACAATTATCAGTGACTTTCCTTTAGAATTAAAAAAAAAAAAAAATCTTTTAATATTTTCTGTGTATTTTAACCATAAAACAATTGCTATGAAACAGACTGGCATCCTTTTGTTTTGTGTCTGCTTTTCCAGCTGAAATCTCTCAGTGTTTCCACATCACATCTGATCTTTTGTAATGCATGACTTTTCCTAGCCTAGCCTCGTATCACTCTCCTTGTAGCTACTAAAAATACAATATGCTTTCTTCTAAGGCAAGTTTAAAACTAAAATTTAGCCCTAGAAGACAGGAGTGAAATCTATTTTCTAAGGACACTGCTTAATTTCTCATTAGATAGTCACTGATTGAGTTCCAGCATCTGCTGATTTAAAGCTTGAAAATTAAAACTAGATTTTTTTTTTTCCCCAGACTCAATAGAATTACTGTTGACTGGGTAATTAACTATAATTATTGTATTTGAAACAGAAAAAGATGCCTGAAGCTGCATCTGAAAATATTTTTCTCTAAAATAAATTGATTCCAGAGTTAATTGTCTTGGGTCCAAAATAAAACTAAATAAAATCTGAGCCTGCAGTGGTTTTAAATATATGAAATACTATTTTTAAAAAATTTTTCAAGTAATCAGGCTCTGCATCAAGTAATTCAACAGAGAAAGTTGCCATCCTTCCTTGACCAGGTGTGAGGGTGACCATTTCAAGTGACGCAATGACACAGAAGTTTATGTTTGCTGTTCAATGACTTAGACAAGAGACTAATTGTAAGAACTTTCTCCACTCAGGCAATTTTTTGTACAGTCTTTAAAGCCACATGTACTTCAGCAGTTGTAGATTAATTTAAACTGATTCTACCTACATTATCTCCAATCCCAAGGGAATATAGATTTTCTTGGAGGGATTTGGATTATGGAGCTAAACTCTGCCATTCATTCAACCACGTGCTGAAGTTACACTAGAGATTGCAAAACAAGGGGTTGTGGTCACATCGCTGAAGGGCAAACCCAGCAGTGCTAAAGTAGCACAGAGCAGGCACACCCCATCTTGGGCACAGATGAACTGCCTCAGGTGCAATTACATATGCATACAGGTAAATTTACACTGTACTTAAATCTCACTGTACTGTGGTTTTCCAGTCCTTGTCAGAGCTGGTATCGGTGAACCACATTCCATTTCATGATGTGGCAGACTGTAAATGCTGAACCAGCCTCACTCTCACAAAAATGTTACTTGGGCAGCTGCACTGTGAAGAGAGAAATTGCTATTATGAGCTGTAGCAAAGCTTAGAAGGACTCTCCTGGGGAAAAGGAGAATATTTCAAAAAAGATCAGAGTCACAGTGGTTATGCGCTGCACTGTTAAATAAAAGAGAGTCATGAACTAATCTTTGGCTCCAACACCAACTGACACCAACTGGATTACATCTATATTGCTTAGGGCTAGTTTTCTTTGAAGCAGATTTATTTGGAAGAACACTAATGGAAACATACCAAAACTGATCTGTGGAGTAGGCTAATGCCTATACATATGAACCAGGGTCCTGTGTCAGAGCCTGCCCTTTGGAAATCATCAGTTTTTCAGTACAGATGTGTGTCTACCACCTCAGGCCTGCCCACGGACCTAAAAACAAAGAGGACAAAACTACAAAGTCTGACCAGATGCAAGCAAAAGATAGCTGAGGAAACGCCAATCTTACCCAAAATTATGATGTTTGTGGCCATGTGATAAGAAAAAATGTATACCATTTTATGCTTCCTTCAGCTTTGCTCATTACAAAGAGCATCACATGGAGACTCACAATTCCCTTAGGGTGAACTAGACCCGCTGAACCTACAGAATCTTAGCAAACATAATGCCTAGGCTGAAGGGAACCAGAGAGGCTCAATATGTATTAATTCAGAGTTAATTTTCAGATATAGCCAAAATACATTTCAAAGTAGGAGAGATCTTGGCTTTATTTTGCAGACAAAGAAATTGCAAGTAATGCTATAGTAGAAAAGTCTGAAACAGAGAAAAATCTAAAGACTGCAAATTAGATGGAAGTAATTATCAAAGAAGTTAACAAAACCGTTTGTTAGCTAATTTTAAAATTAATTCTAATACCTACAAACTGCCATCCTAAGCCACTGTTATAGGATATAGAAGTGTAGAATATTTGTCCCTGTCTCAAAATACCAATAATCTTTCAGCCACTTTTATTATAAACATTTTTGGCTCCCTTCTAGATAGAATTTTGATCACAAGGTTACAGTACTTGTGTTTAGGCATCTACACGTGTGTTTTTACCTGTGACTTTAGTATATAAATACTCATTATAACCAGTGGATGTCTTCATTTTTTATCAGTGCTCTAAAGCAACACTTCTAGCACTAGTGAAAAGCCATCTCTGTTGGTCTCTAGCTGCTCTTCCGTAAGGGTATGTATCTCACCTGCTTCTCCTGTCATTTTCGCCAGCCTGGTGTGGATGTCTAGAGTGTCTCAACTCATAGAATCATAGAATCATAGAATCGTTCTGATTGGAACAAACTATCAAGATCATCAAGTTCAACCATTAAGCCAGGACTACCAGGTCACCACTAAACCATGTCACTAAGCACCACATCTACACAACTTTTAAATACCTCCAGGAATGATTACTCCTCCACTTCCCTAGGCAATCTGTTCCAGTGCTTGACAATCCTTTCAGTGAAGAAATTTTTCCTAATGTCCAATCTAAACCTTCCTTGACACAACTTGAGATCATTTTTTTTTTTGTCTTATTGGGAGAAGAGACCAATCCCCACCTCTAGACAACCTCCTTTCAGGTAGCTGTAGAGAATGATAAGGTCTCTTCTGAGCATCCTTTTCTCCATGCTCAACAACTCTTGCTCTCTCAGAGACTCTTCATAAGACTTGTGCTCTAGACCCTTCACTTGCTTCATTATTCTTCTTTGGACGCTTTCTAGCACCTCAATGTCCTTGTAATGAGGGGCCCAAAACTGAACACAGTATTCGAGGTGCAGCCTCACCAATGCCGAGTACTGGGGTAAAATCACTTCCCTAGTCCTGCTGGACACACTATTTCTGATATAAGCCAGGATGCTGTTGGCCTTCTTGGCCACCAAGGCACACTGCTGGCTCGTGTTCAGCTGACTGTAGACCAACAGCCCCAGGTCCTTTCCTGCTAGGCAACTTTTCAGCCTCTCTTCTCCAAGTCTATAGTGTTGCAGTGGGTTGTTGTGACTCAAGTGCAAGACCTGGCACTTTCCCTTGTTGAAGGTCTTACCATTGGCCTAAGTCCATCATCCAGCCTGTTCAGAATCCTCTGTAGAGCCTTCCTATCCTCAAGTAGATCAGCACACCCACCTAAACTTCTGTTGTCTGCAAACTTCCTAAAATTTCCCTCAGTCCTCTCATCCAGGTAAAGATAAAGATATTAAAGAGAACTGGCACTAAAACTGAGCCCTGGGGAATACCAGTTGTGACCATTTGTCAACTGAACATAATACCATTCACCACCACTATCTGGACCTCAACATTCAGCCAATTTTTTATCCAGTGAAGTGTATGTGCATCTAAGCCATGACTAGCCAGTTTCTCCAGGAGAATGCTGCAGAAAACAGTGTCAAAGGCTCTACTAAAGTCCAGATAGGCAACAACCTTTCCCTCGTCCACTAAGTGGGTCATCTTGTCAGAGAAGGAGATCAGGTTACTGAACAGCACCCAATTGTATAAACCTAAGCTGACTGGATCTATCATGTGATTATCCTGTATGTGCTGTGTGATGGCACTCACAATGATCTGCTTCATAGTCTTCTGTGACACCGAGGTTAGACTGACAGGGCTGTAGTTCCCTAGACTGTCCTTCCTGCCCTTCTTGTAGGCGGGTGTCAAATTTACTAACCTCCAATCAACTGGAACCTCCCTGGCTAGCTAGGACTGTTGATAAAAGATAGAATGTGGCTTGATGAGCACTTTGATCAGCTCCCTCAGTAACTTTGGGTGGCTCTCATCTGGCACCACAGACATGTGTGCCTCAGTGACACTTAAGCAGGTCGCTGATCATTTCCGCTTGGATTACAGGGTCTTCATTCTGCTCTCTGTTCCTGTCTTTCTGTTTAACAAGCTGGGTGCCCAGAGAATAACTAGTTTTACTATCAAAGACTGAGTCAAAGAAAGCATTAAGTACTTCAGCCTTTTCCTCATCTTTTGTCACTGTAATTTTCTGTGCATCCAACAGAGAATGGAGATTCTCCTTAGCCCTTCTTTTGTTACTAATGTATTTATAGATACATTTTTTTATTGTTTTTTATGGCAGTAGCCAGCTTAAGTTCTAGTTGGGCTTTGGCCTTTCTAATTTTGTCCCTACATAACCTCACAGAATGTTTGTAGTCTTCCTCAGCTGCCTGAATCTTCTTCCATAAGCCATAGATTTTTCTTTTCCTTCTGAGTTCCAGTCAAAGCTCTCTGTTCAGCCAGTCTGGTCTTCTTCCCCACTGGCTCATCTTACTGCACGCTGTGATAAGTCTGCTCCTGTGCTTAAAAGACTTCCCTCTTGGGGAATGTCCAGCCTTCTTGTACTCCTTTGCCCTTCAGAACTGTCTCCCAAGAGACTCTGTCAGTGTGAAATTACATTGAGATCTAAGTTACCTCATTGAGTACTAAGTACTACATTGAGTACTAAGTTACCTCAACTAGAATCTAGTGTCACTTGAGATGCCTTCATGTGCCTTAGATATCCCCATGGTGGTAACTATAAATACATACCCTTGTAGCATAGTATCCAGAAGCCTGGCGATATACTTTAGGGCATCTCATAACACAAATCACCTATGTTTAGGCAAGTAAGTCCCACCCCTAAATTCCCTACATCTGAGCAACTGGACAGATGAACCACTATTCAGGACTAATTAATTGAACTGAACATTGTTGAGCTTCAATTGCTAAGAAAAGAGTCACCTTATACTACCTGTAATACCCAGCAGTACATGACATGCATGGGACTGGCACATTTGACCCAGCCAAACATACAGATATTTGCAAGAGGACAACTATATCTAGGTGCCTCAGGATGTAAATTCTATCCTGCTCTGTATAATATTTAATATTGTTTCATATTATGAATCGCAATATTAATGCATTTGAATTACAAGCAAATATTTGTCTTATTCTCTATTAGTTAAACAGGTGGAGAAATTTTAATATAAGTAAAATAGCTCCAGTTCTTGATTAATTTTTAAATCACTTTTATAAGAAACTACTTCTTTTTTTGGTTGTTTTTTTGTTGGTTGTTTTTTTTTTCCTGTACACATCTTCACTTTATGATTTTGATCAATTACAGTCTTTCTAAAGTCAGCTTTAAACCACTATTGGATAAATTTCAAAAGTCAAGTTTGCAATGGTACATGGTGTGAATGAACAGGAATTCAGGTGAAACCACGCTGAAAAGAATAACTTTAAATAGTTGTACAAAATAGAAAAATTAATAAAACCAAAATGACAGTATTGATTCAGCTCTGGATTGCGATATGGCAATATGCTGATGTCATGCATGTGGTACTGTGACAAAAACTACACTAGATATTAAAATAAATCTTTGTTGAAATTTCTGTGATTTCAAAAATTATTTCTCTGCATAATTACATCACAGAGATTCAAAGGTTGTTTACCTTATTATCATTCAGTCTATAGGACCAAAGTCACATTCTAAAGCTTGAATTTGTTCTTTTAGAAAAAAATAAAATTGAAAAAAAACCCTGATGTTTTTCACTTCAGTGGTTTCATAATATGTGGCTGGATAGATACCAACATAAATAAGTAACTTTGCATGAGCTTTTCCTCACATTTCAACAAAAAGCATTAGCAAGTTAGTGTATCTTTACACCATTAAATCTCCAAAGAAACATCAGTGACAATGAGCACTTAGTACAAATCTTTGTGTATGAAATAATGGTAAAAAGCCTTAATAGGCAGAGATACTTTTACAGAAAACCAGTATGGTTTTAATAATACACATCATTAGTGTGAATGTGGATGAGTGCATTTGATTTGCATGAGTGAGTGTGTTCCTACCACTCTTGTTTTTAAAGACTAAATAAACATAAAACTACAATTAATTTTTAGTCTGACATTTTGAAACGTGCGACAAAACTTTTTTCTACCTGTTTATACTAATAGAGCTGCTAAAGAAATAAACCCCATGAATTTTCAACAACACACATGTAATTAAAATTTCTGACAAATATTTTGATACACATTGAATGGAAACTTCTGAGAGTTCCTTTGCTGTTCATAGCCATCCTGTTCCTTCAGAACGGGAATTTTAAGAAGTAAATTTACTTCTTGCAAGCCAGTGTCAGCGCTGCTCCACTGTGTTTTAACATGATTTACTCTTGCTTCAGTGAACAGAACATTTACATAGTTCCAAAACATGATTATTAATAGGTTTGTTCCAAATATGCTTAAATATGATTAAGGTGATGCATAAGTGTGATACTTCTGACAAGGTAAATTTGACTGAAGAGTCAGATATGGATTACAAATTTCAATGCTGACCTGCGAATTCTGGTATTTAGGGATTTTTTCCTAGGAATATTTTACTTATCTTCACTTCTTCAAGGAGAATATCAAAGTGCTTCAGACAAATTCAGGAGTCTCATTTTTATAAACCCACATGTTTTTAAATTTCTGTCAGACCCAGTAAAGATCTGATTATCATTTTCCTTAGATTTCCTCCCCTGGCATCATTATATTAGCAATATTTTAACAGTAAGCTGTACAGTATGTGCCATTTTTTCATTTATAATAAAGCTACCTTATGCCATCACTTTAATATAAAGCAATTGTAAAGAGGAATGTAAATTCACAAAACACCTAATGCAAATGAGAAGCCAAAATAATGTGCTTAACATTTTCCAAGTTTTTGTGTGACCTTTTACCGATCATTCACTATAATTCATTATGTTCCATTAGATCTTACATCAGATGCAAAATGTTTTATTAATGATATATCTAGGTGCTGTTCTTGATTTGGGATATTCAAGTAATTTTTTATAGGTTGTCTGAATATTCAACAAAGCATGCGGTGCACAAGAGCTCTGAATACACAAGGAAGTTGCTGAAATTCATATGCAGTGTATCACACTATTATTTCTAAAGACCTGAAAAAAACAATTATTTTCCCATTGTGGTCCCAGGTAATTCTCAGTATTTGATATTATGTTTGTCCTCTTATCCGTCATTGAGTTTCCAAAGAAAGGATTCCTCACCATCCAGCATCCTCCCCCTATACCTGAGAACAGAAAGATAACATCTGTAGTCTCTCATCTTCTGATTTTCTCTCCCTAACTAGGAACCATTTCTTGGTGTGAAATAGCAGTGCTTCTGGGGGAGGTGAAATGGACTAGGAATACCGGATGAGGAATGGTTAATGAATATGGCTCAGAAAGTGTCTTAGAAACAAAATAAATGTTCTGGGAGGCAGAAAAATGAGGCTCCCCATGGCTGTTTTTTGGTTTCTCTGATTTTTTTTTTTTCTTTTAAATCTTCCTCTAGGAATGATCATTCTCTACTTCTGATTTATGACTCCCTGCTTTCATTGGAACATCTCTGTGGTAGAATTAGAATAGTGTGAAAGATCCTTGTAAATTAAAAACCTTGAGTTCAACATTCTGATAAATACTGCAATAAAGTTAATGTTTGTTCCATTTCTGATTCTACTGTAGAAAAGTATAATAGTCTGTGTTGACCTTAACATTTCTGGCTTTTGTCATTCAGCTTATTTTGTTTACAACAGAACTAATACAGTTGCCAGAAAAGTAGCTTGAAAGCATTTGCATTTGAATAGATAATACTTTGGTCTTTCAGCATCAAAAATCGAGGATTATAAAATAACCTATCATCTAAATGATTCTGCTAAATTACTGACCCTTACAATCATTAATCAACTTGGTATTTTAACAGGAAACTCTCCATAAAGAGAGACATTTCACACCTCTCAGAGTGATTGTTTCAAGATTACGTTAGTCCAATGCACTTTATATTTGTTATGAGTATGAAAAATATGGATAAAAAGATGGCCACTTCGTTTCCAGATGAGTCTTTCTAATGTACCACGTACCTCATAATGAAGAGAGAGTTAAAAATGGCATATGAAAGGCAGGACAGTGTGGCTGAGAAGATCGCTCCGGTAGGATTTAATGATCCGGGTAGAAAAGGAGGAAATGAAAGGCATGATGTGGAGGAAAAATCTAGAAGAAAATCTGATGACATCAAAGATGACAGTCAGTGCCAACTCCCAGTGCCAGTGCGAAATCTTCAGCTTAACATCTAATTAGAGTAAATCTAAACAGTACAATGAATGTTGCTCCATGCAGACATACTTGAGCTGACAAATTAGTTTGATTAATGGAAGTAATACCATTGAGTTACCTTCATTCAGGCTAATAAATCTCATTACTCTGTAGAAGTTATGTGTCCCAGTGGAAAACTACGAAAATACAGTTAGCCATAAGACAGCGCAAACACTTCTGTCAAAATAAGGAGGCGGACAGGGCAAGAAAAACTGCATGAGTGAGTGAGGAGATCTAGAGACCAATGCAGGGTTGAGGGATCAACAGTTTAAGTTGGTTTTGGAATTTCAGTCCCAGTATTAACCAGTGCAAGGGACAAAAAGTATGTTAGTGTTGCAGATGCACTAGAGAGTATCCCATTTTATTGAGTAGTAATAGCCATGTTGAAAAATTTGTTTCCTTAGCTGTTCTTTCACAGTGAGTTCACAGTTTTGTGTTTGTTTTTTTTCCAGAATTCCTGATCTAACTTTATTTCTTGTGTTAAAGGCAGCTTTGGCAAAGAATTTCTTTATCTCAGCCATTTCAAAGTCATTAGTAATTTAATTCTCCGTCTCATTTATTAATGGATCTGTTTTATAGTAGTAGTGATTTTCCCCTGATACATTTACACAAGCCTATCTCATTCTCCTGCCATAACCTCATTAAGCGTGAGATAGCGCAGTTTGATTACAGACAATAATAAGTGGTACGTTAAAGCTTCCAGACCCTCTGTAAGTTTATACCGTCAGTCAAGCACGGGTCTGTTCAAATTCAGATGTGTCATTGTTCACGATCAAGAACTAGCTCAGTCTCAGATCGTATTCAAGAATATTGCCAAAGGGAAAAGTTCAGTCCTCTTGTGGAATACTCAGCCACTATGCTTTTTCTTCGATTTTCTGGACATAGTGAGAACGGAAGAACTCAATTCAGCAGCTAGTACTTCCTAAGAATAGTGTTCCTTAGTGATTTCATCTAGTTAGCATTTACAATTCTCCTGTACAGGTATCTTGTTTTTGATAGGCCAGTGAATTTCAGACAGCTTGTATTTGCAGGGAGGCAAGTAGATAACCCTAATTTCCTTAAACATGGAGGCTGGAATCTTTCCTAGCATTTAGCCAGACTGGCTGACTCTACAGCAGTCTCCTTCTCTTTGCTGCTGTTCAAATACGTAAGTCTCTGTCTTAAACACCTTTTCCTTTGTGAACATATTTATTGCTGCAAGAGTGATCCAACCTGTAAAGTTTTTAACTAAGTCCTTTACTGATCCACCTGAAGTTCAGGCATTCATTAGGACTGATTACAAACTACTTCCATTCCAATGAGCCTTCTTCAAAGGTATGACATCCTGCTCTTCCTTAAACATGAGGTTTTGAGATTCTCCATCTTTTTTTCTTCACAAGTCTTGATTTCTTCTTCCTACTATATCATATTTAACATATTTATTGAATCTTCATTATTTGCTTTCCTAGAAGCAAATGTGTTTTGGTATTCATACAAATGTTTCACAAAAAAAAAGGAAGAAAAACCCTCCAGGAGCCCTCCTAAAAACACAGACTAGGAGAAATTCTGGGTTGGAATGGACTTCTGGGAGTCTTCTTGCCAAATCTCACACCCACAGCTGGACTATTGTCAACGCTAGACAGTTCAGCCATGGTTTTGTTGAGTCCTGAAAACCTCCAGTTTCCCAGTGTTTCCTAGTTCAGTAATTCTTTTCTGTCTCACCAGTAGAGATCAAATAGGAATAGGAGTCAGCCATTTAAATTCTGATTTTCTGCTGGTATATAAATAATGCTGCACTTTTTATCATAGTAATACTTTATATTCTGGCAGCACTACCATGGCTACAGTACAAAACTTTTAGGAAAAACTCCTAACAAGGTCAGTATAATAAGTAGGCCAGTTCCCATTAAAGTTTAGTTATTTAAAAGTTATCTATCAAAGTATCGTAAGTTATATATCTGCAACTTATAGGCAATTCACCCTTCCAGTGGAATTTACTTAGGCACTCTATACAAGAGAGGTAGACACCAGAGAAAAAGATCTAAAGGAGTCAGTACCCTCTGAAGTAAGTTAACGACAATCAGCATGCTCAGCATGCAAGTACCCTAAAGTCAGAAATGACTCAAGGTTTAATCAGAATAGAAAGGTGCCTAAGGCACCTCTCTGCTTGGGGGGCAAGGGAAAAGGATGTACAGGCACAACGTAGCTGCCTGCATGCTTGGTCCCACTATGTCTGCACGCCTCCTTTACTCCTGCCTTCCACTGGAGAAAAGAATGGTTGCTTGGGTCATCTCTTACCACATGACAGTCACCTAAAAACAGTAGGCATGTTCCTGACTGAATTTCAAATACTTTAACTGTTGCTGTGTTTTGTCTTGTTTCTTAGTGACTAATCTACAAGATTTTTTGGCTCTCAAGACTACAGGTTCATGAAATCTTATAGCAATCATTTCTTTTAAAGTCCCTCTATGTTTTAACAGATGTTTTTTCCAAATATCAGTCTACATAACCTCCCATCAGCATTTCTTCCATGATTACACGTAAGTATGCTTCCATTATATTGCTATTCAATGGGTCAGTCAGAATTTCTCTCAGCCGTGTCTTTGGCTTTATACAAAGTATATATTATATAGGAGGTATTTGACATTTTGGTCTGAAATCTACAGAAAAATCTTCACAGTGTTGTTTAAAAAAATGTGTTCAACTTTTTTGGGGTTGGAAAACACAATGGTACTAGAGAATAGTGCAGAAGCAACTACTCTCAATGCTCATCAACAGAGCCGTGTCTACAGCCAATCAGGGCTAAGCTCTAGGTTTTTTCATGTGGAGGTAATTACAGCAGAAGAATAAAAGCTTCTTATCCTAATGAACAAAATTATGCCACACCACATGAATCCCTGTAAAGTCCCTTCCAATGAACACAAAATCTCCCCCTACCTGCAGATTTTTAATTACACCCAACTATTTCCTGCTCCAAAACAGTAACCACATCTACAATCAGCCCATAAATTTAAGACCTGTAGAGATCACACAACTGACAACAATTAAGTCTGATTAAAAACAATGTAGAAGAGCTGGTAGGTTTCATTGTGAACCCTGATTTCCAAATATCTGTGACTCATCCAATTTATTTTTATATATCAAACTAATTTATATGAAGTTGAAGCCCAGAATTAAAGCTGTAATTTTTTTAGATGAGGAGCAGCACTTTTTATAAAGATTTGGGTTTCTGTTTTATTTTAATTTCATAGGGATAGTCATAAATCAAGGAATGAGGATGTGGTTTGTGTCAAGGGAATTCATCAACTCTCCACCAAATTATTTCGCTTTCAATGAGTCTGAGATAATTCATTATACATGGCAAGGTAAGGGTTAAAGAGTCAAACCTGAAAAAGACATCTAGATCTTTCAAGGCCAGTTTTAAAAAGTGACTTAAGTATATACAAAGTAACTGTTTTCATAGTTCATATAAAGGAAGGTTCTGGCTCCCAGATTCATTGGGCATGTCACCCTCTATTTTCACAGCTGGGGTAGACATAGGCATATAAAAGAGTAATCTAGAAAAAAAAAACATCTGAGGGTCAGCAGGGGTTTCTGAACAAAGACTTGTGTCTTTAGCTGACTCTTGGTCAAAGATGAGACAGAGTGTAGAACCTTAGGAAGCCAGCAGGAGCCTGTGTCAACCAATGATTCTGAAGCACAAGGAAGGCATCTTCCCCTCAGAGCACATGCTATCTCTGAGAGCTATGGCTGTAGAAAACTTAGCAAAACACACTCTTTTCCTCTAAAATGTGTTCAAAGGAGGTAAAGCCAGGTGATTTATAATATAATGCTCCAGTAGTTACAGTAAAAACTGACCTCCCCTTCTATTTACACGTGTCTTTACACATGGTTTCCTGGGATCACTGGATGTGAGCCTGTGCAAGTGAGCAGGAGGAGAGGTGT
This sequence comes from Momotus momota, assembly GCA_028565915.1. Lineage (NCBI taxonomy): Eukaryota > Metazoa > Chordata > Aves > Coraciiformes > Momotidae > Momotus > Momotus momota. Next base: position 67,101 of record JAOXNV010014882.1, read on the forward strand.
ATCTGGAGAACTGTTAAGTGCATTCCCAAACCCAACATGGGGGCAAGACAGGGATTGAAGCATTAGAGTCAGGACCCAGCTGTAATGTCCTCTCTGAATATAAACAATCTGAGGCTCTCACCAGATAGAAACAAGCATATCTTGCCATTCAGGAGCAATTTCTAATTGAAAGGGACTCCAATGCATCGTGAAACCATGCCACCAAGGCAGAAATTATGCTACATACTCAAGATCTGTAAAATTGAAGAATTCTTTTTTGAAATGTCACCCATATGTTTCAGAGAAAGAAACTGAGGCACAGCCACAGCCATACCATATTATCAGCTTTATGAGCTGGGAAGTAGCCCATTCACATGTTTCAGGAGGTCTACTTAACTAGGTGCTCAAAATTCCAACACGAGTCAGTTGTTTCAATTACATTGACAGGATTACTATGAGTGTAAATTCACAGTATTTTTTTTTACTAGCAGGTGTCTTCAAAGATGATAATCAAACAACAATTGATTTCATTTGCTACACAAAGAGATGATTTATAAAGCCAAGAGATTATATTTTCCCAAAGAAAATTTCATACTGTAACACTAGTGGAAGAAGGGGAATAAAATGCAGTTCAAGCTGTGGGCTTCAGAGCTTCTGTTGAGACTACAATACTACGCGTTCAGACAATGTCACCCCCTGATCAGTATGCACAAATTGGTATTTGGGGACAACCCAGAACACATGAAACTGTGTTAATATGCTTTTTAAGTGGGTCTTCCAGTATATAAGCCAAATAGAATCTAACTTTACAAAAATGGAAATGTTACAGTTGTTTAGAGGTAAATTATCTTCTATTTTTTTCACAGAGGACAGTTAATTCACTGTGATTTGACCTCCTGCCCCTTTACTGACATGTACTGGATGTAAGTCTAGCCCAAGGGTAATGAATGGTGTTTGAATGAGAGATGTTTTACACCAAATTGTGACAAGGGTAATAGCATGTCATTGAGACTACAACAAATGTCAGCAAAAGGCCAAAATCAGAATGACTTTGGAGTAATCATTATTTGCTAGTGGAAAAACTGCAACAGATTAATTCACCACCCATCTAAGATGAATATGGCACAGTTCAATGTAAATGTGAGTACAAGTATTTTGTTATTGCTCACTAGTCTTACTACACAAAATCTCAAACTGGTGCATCAAGTTACATGTCAACTAGTAGAATATTACTTACTTTGAAGAGTCATATTAAAAGACATTTTGCATCAAGTTCTTCAATCCTAATATGAATAAAACATGCCTAGTGATGCGATTTAGTGGTGGACTTGGCAGTGCTATGTTAATAGTTGGACTCAATGATCTTAAAGGTTTTTTCCAACCTAAACAATTCTATGATTCTGTGATTCTAAAAAGAGCATGATACTGATTATATACTGAATTCTTACACAAACTCCTGGCATAAAAGACTAAATCAGTCCCAGGAATTCTAGATTTTTTGAGTAGACAGAGAATTTCTATTACGTGGTTGTTCGTTGTTTGGTTTTTAAAACAGAAAAAGGATGCAAGAGAGAAACTAATTTATAATTAAATGTAATTGTTACTTTAATAAAATCAAATCAGATTACATTTCTAATGGTTCTGCTATCCTTTCTTCAAGTCACTGTGACTCAATAATGTAAGAGATGGGAATAAATACACGTAATGCTTTTGAAGATATTTTCTTTAAAAAAAAAAATCCTAAATATTCAGCTCAGCAAAAGGAGGAGAAAGAGAATTCAAGACAATAAATAAAATATGCTACAAAACTGTAGGAAAAACTAAATAATGCATCACAAAACTGATACTTTTTAGAGCTGCAATCCCCAAGGATTTCATATGATGCAATACTCTCCTCTCCAAAGTTTTCACATATCTAGTTAAACCAATTATATACATATATTGTTGTGACTTTTTTTTTTACTAAAAAATTATAAATAATTAGCATTCTAATAAATCTCGTAAGCACTAGCCCTACTCAAGCTGCCCTACCCATTTTCACCGAAGCTGATGTATCTGTCTGAACAACAGATCCTGGTGTAGTTATTTTGTCCTGGCACCCACATTTCACTCCTAACTGAATTGGATCTTATCCAGGCATTTTCCCTTGCTGCATAATATGGAATAATAAAGATAAGCCTTAGAACACAGAAAACCCATATCTATATATTAATCCTGTAACAATCTGCTTATACTTAAAGACCTTAAAACCCTGGAGTGTATCGCTTGGGAGTGTTTGTAGGATCAAACACTAACAGCCTGAGCTTTTTTTTTTTCACATAACAAAAAGCGCCTCTTTCTGATCAATGATGTCAAAACCAGAGACATTAGGTGCTGTACTTACGGTGTGTTCAGCAACAGAGGCTACTCCATAGTAGCCCAAGCAGTAATTACAGAGGAGAAAACTAGAACTACAGAAACATCCACCTCGAACAAGAAACGCAAAGGTGTGGTGAGCTGTCAAAAGAAGTCCTTTACTGAACTGAAGACAGTTTATAATCAAGATTTCTTGGTCTAAAGGTCATTATCACCATCAGTAAGTCAGCAAGTGAACAGAAATGTATCCCAGTATTGGTGGGAGAGAGAGTGTAACACACAACAAGCTCCATCCATGACTAACTGGCATGCGATCTCTCAGTCGTATCAATCCTTCCATAAACCTGGAATTCACTTTGTAAAAGGAAATTCCAAGGACTAATTAGTCCTGGGTTTTTTAGTTAGATTGCACAGCCGTTTAAAATAACTGTAAGAACTGCAGTCAGAATTAATCCTAGGATGCAAAATCATCAGAAGAAAATAATGTGTTATCAAGATTAAAATAGAAAAATAGTGGGCCAACATGGATTTGTCCAGAAGCCGGGCTCTAGGTTTAAACTGGCTAGCTCATCATCTTGACATGGCCTTATGTATAGTGAGCATGTATTATTTTATGCTCACTCAAAAATCTTGTGTATGAAGTACCTTCTTCTTGTTGCAATCAGTGCTCATCTGGTAAAGAAAAAGCATCTTATTTCCTGTTCCTTTCTGCATCTTATAATGCCTGTATATCATTTTGATTTACCAGTGTTTTTTTCAGAGACCCTTCTCTGGGATTAAAAATGATGATAATTATTGCAAACATCTAAACTAATACAGGACCTTGTGAGCAGGAAATGAAGGCTGAAACAAGAAAAAGAGGGTCTAGAGTAACAATATTAGAATTAAACCAAAAAAAAGTTACCTTTGTTTGCTTGTTTTAGAGCCCTCACTCAAAATCAATTTAATATCAGAATAGATTTTCTAGCTAAAGATTACTATCTCATTTCTTATAAATCACATTTTTCATCATCTAACTGCAAACTTCAACCAGTGCCTCTAGAATAGAGGTGGATGACAAGGCTGAAGATGAGTCTGAATACTCAAGATGAGAAAAAGGACCTCTTCACTCAGTCAGGAATCTGAATAGCTTCTGTAGGACTTAGATCTAAGCACCTTTAATACCGTTATGTAGCTTGTTTAGATTGCTTATGACACAAAACCAGAGGAACTTGATTTGTAATGAATTTCATAAATTAATGAGTTTATAGACAGTGTACCTGGAACAAAATCTGAAGAAATCAGACACAAGCATCTGTGTTAAAATAGAAATGCAGTCACACAATAAAATATAGACAAAGTTTTCTGTTGTTTTCTAAAATCGCCCCACCTTCTGAAAGGCAAAGAAAACTAAAGGTTGAAGCTGCTAATATTGACAGATCTTGGTTAGCAATCAGAGCTCCACAGGCCTCTCTTGGTGTTCATGAATCTATGCTAACTTATACAAAGCCAAGATTCATCTTTTTTTTTTTTTTTTGAATGTAATTGTGGCATGGAAGTGCTTTAATTTTCTTTCAAATAGACATCTTCAGCTCTGTTAACTCTATTGAATTCCACTCTGTATCACCCAGGTCATATCTCATTTCCCAGTTCCAAACATCTATCAAAGACTGTAAAAGGTTCTGGCCTATTTTACACATCTTTAATAATGTTACAAAGACTAACACGACACAAAACTCAGTTTGTGAAAATCTAAACAGAAAATATTTTAATGTCAATGTCAGACACAGTCACGTAAATGTGTTCATCACAGAACCATTAAATCAGATTAGCAACGATTTTTAAAGAAACGAATGGCATTATCTCCCAGCCACAAAGAAAATGTGAAAAAAAACCAAAATGGACAAAAGGAACAAGCTGTTCTCCACTTCAGTAGGAGCCTTTTTATAGCAGCTGTGCAGATTCCCTGGTTCCTGTGCCTTTTTCTTGTTGTTTTAGGGTTTATTTTTGTAATTTTACTATTTTGTGTAATACCAATGGATAATACGGTGTGGGTGAGAGCATTTGCTCAGCCTTAAAAATAGATTAATATGATTTCACAGTGCATTGCAATCATACACAAATGTCAGAAGTTTCCTTGAACTAAGGCAAAGAAAGCTTTAAAATTGAAAAAAGAAAATGGAAAAGGACAACCAAGCATACTGCCTAATTCTTGGTCTAGAATTTACATCAAGATCTAGAGTATAATAATCAAATAAACAGCTGCAGTGTAATAAAAACTTTATTAAGATATTGATGACTATATGCAAGAAAGGTATTCTGGATTTCTCAGCTTTCTCTGATATTGAGCGGTCCTTAGTAACTCTTAGCAGGAACTAAGCAAAACAAACTCTATGAAAAAGAGTCTAAATTTATGATACAATATAATTATAAAACCATGTATTATAACATGCAAATTAAGGAGAAAATATTATTATCACATAAATGATAATATAAATTTCATACATATATATAAACATTTTAAACTTGATATTTTGTATAAATAATAGTGAAATGGTTAAACTTGTAATGTTTGAATGGTAGTCAATGGCCATGAATCTTACTCCCTGACATGTCCATTCATCTTAAATCTTTCCTACACCTTGATTGACAAGGATAGGAAACTTCGTTAAGAATTTGTATTTCCTGTCCTACATAGTAGCGTCCAAACAGATTAGATTTTGCACAGCAATTAGTGTTCTTGCATCATCTCCTAAGTGTTATTGACCTCATGGCAATGTACATTTTTATCCTGGAGAATGTTAGAAATATCTACACATGCCCAAACACCTCCGTAAGTCAGTCTTGATTTTGCTTTGTGAGTTGTAATCCTAGCACACATCATACTCAGTTTAAGTATTCAAGCTGTTTTAGGAAAGGCTCATACTCTACTGCAACATCTACAATCATCTCAGAAACAATGAAATTACACAACAGAGTCACAATTTTTTAACAAAGTGTATTACAGAGTAAAGAGTAAAGAAAGAAAATATTCACAACAAACCCTTCTGCCACCTTGGCATGGATTTATGAAAGGCAAGTCCTGCCTGATCTCCTTCTATTACAAGGTGACCCACTTGGTGAATGAGGGAAAGGCTGTGGATGTTGTCTACATGGACTTCAGTAAAGCTTTAGACATCATTTCCCACTGCATTCTCCTGAAGAAACATTTTCCTGGAGAAATCATCTGCTTATGGCTCACATAGGCGTGCTCTTCGCTGGATAAAAAATTGGCTGGGCCCAGGGAATGGTGGTGAATGGAGTTAAATCCTGTTGGCGGTCAGTCGTAAGTGTTGTTTCCCAGGGCTCAGTATTGGGGCCTGTTCTCTTTAACATAGAATGATAGAATAGACTCATAGAATGCCCAAGGTTGGAAGGGGCCTTTAAAGATTATTTAGTACAACCCTCCTGCAGTAAGCAGGGACATCTTTAAATAGATCAGGTTGCCCAGAGCCCAAAGTAGAGTGGTAGAATCACCTCTCTTGATCTGCTGGCCATGGTTCTTTAGATTCAGCCCAGGATGTGAATGGTCTTCTGGGTTGCAAGTGCACATTGTTGGCACATGTCCAGTTTCTCATCCATCAGCACTCCCAAGTCCTTTTTCACAGGGCTGCTCTCTATTACATCATCCCCCAGCCTGTATCACGTATTATAATGAGGATTGTCCAGACCCAGGTGCAGGACCTTGCGCTTGGCCTTGTTGAACCTCATGAGATTCACCTGGGCTCACTTTTCCAGCTTGTCCAGGTCCCTGTGGATGACATCCCATCCCTCTGTCATATCAACTACACCATTCAGCTTGGAGTCACCTGCAAACTTGTTGAGGGTGCGCTCAACCCCAGGGTCTATATCACTGATATAGAAGGACTAGAGAAGTGATTGTTCACCTTGTACACGCCACTGGTGAGGCCCCATTTTGAATACTGTGTTCGGTTTTGGGGCCCTCACTACAAGAAAGACATTGAGGTGCTGGAATACATCCAAAGAAGAGCAACAAAGCTGGTGAAGGGTCTGGAGAGCAAGTCGTATAGGAAGTGGCTGAAGAAACTGGGGTTGTTTAGTTTGGGGAAAACGACACTCAGGCCATATCACTACCTACTATTACCTGACAAGTGGTTATAGTGAGGTGGGTGTTGGTCTCTTTTCCCAAGCAACAAGGGAGGAAACAGCCTCAAGTTGTACCAGGGGAGGTTTAGATTGGATATTAGGAAAAAATCTTTATTGAAAAGGTTCTCAAGCACTGTAACAGGCTGCGCAGGGAAGTGGTTGGGTCGCCATCCTTGAAGGTGTTTAAACAATGTGTAGGTGTGGTGCTTAGGTACATGGTTTAGTGGTGGACTTGACATTGTGAGGTTAACAGCTGGAAGTGATGATCTTAAATTTCTTTGCCAACCTAAACAACTCTATGATCCTATGATAATGAACCGCTAAAATGCCACATAAAATCTCTACTTTCAGTTAGACTTGACCTCCAACATTTGCACTGCTTATAACATTGTTTACATTTTTACTTTCCTTTCCTTGGGTTAGCACTCTGTTTACCAGATATTAATGAAGATACTTTTGGGATAGGACTGTTATTAGTTCAGTCTTTTTACATTTCTTATAGCAAATAGGTATCTCTATTTATTTCCACTGTATAAAACAAAAGACTATGGGGAGGTAGGGGGGAATATTAAAAGTGTCTGTTGCTGGGGTTGGCTTTTAAAACAAGTGTTATCTCATTTTTGTGGTTATCAGTGCATCTGAAAATAGATCAAGCCATTAGACAGAAATTAGGACATGAAAACATCCAGGAAATTTCTGTACCTGCATGTGAAAATGAGAAGATGTTTTAGAGGAATTGAGAAAAAGAGAAAGAAAAAGAAAAGGATATGATTTCTTCTTCAGTATGCTATATGCAGTATGTAAAGGTATTCTGCTTCTCATCCCTAGTAACAGCATAAGCATGAGGAGGGAGAGAGAGAGGGTAAGGAAAAATATGTTCTTTATATAAAAAAAAGAGAGTGGAAGGGTGCAAAGACTATAAGCAACACAAAACTTAAATGCATCAGAATTTTGATGTATACAGAGAATATTGAAGATGTATGGCAAATCAACCCACCCACGGACTATCTCCATGCCCTTAATCTAAGAGGCCTTACTGAGTAGTTTCCCAAAAGGAGTCTTCATGTTTTAAGGAAACATCTCAGGTTAAAGAATGCTCTTGGTTTTCATATTTCATATGAATCAGGCAATCTTTTGACTGATTGCTGTGCTTTCTCAAAGACAGTTAAAATAAAAACAAGCAATGATCTTGAAAACAAAAATGACACATTAGGGATGAAAACAACCAGCAGAGTCATTCAGAGTCTGGCAGTTTTGACAGATTATTTTCTTTGAAGCCAAAAACAATCATTTCTACCAAGTTTTGGCTTAAGCTTCAAACTTGGACATCTCAAAAGATAGCTCCATTGAAAACCACTGAAGCTGGACCCATTTAAACCTGTGCCTAATTTCAGTTGAAATATTTGCTTAGGTTTTTTTAAGGAATTCAGGATTACCTTTAGGTGTTCGTCTTCATTTAGAATTTTATATCACTACTGCAAAGAAAAAGGTAGGATAAATCACTAGAGATTACTGATTTCAGTAAAACAAGAGCAATTCATGCTGTCTGACATACCAAAAAAATTTTCCACAAAGAAATATTTCTCACAGAGAGATAATTTGATGGATTAGGGGGAAAACTGTGCTGTTCTGGAACTAAAAATTAAAAAAATATAATACCTATACCCATACCACTCATTTTGTACACATGCTATTTGGTTCGGATTCCATTATACACAGATCCAATGATCCACGGTGGCAGCAGATTTAACAGTAGATATCATTGACACTGTTTAACAAGACTTTAAGCACACACATTTCCGCATAAGAAGTACTTTGAGAAAGTGCTAATCCTGTTATATCACTGTCCCAATGTGCCACAGGATTCTGGCTTTCAAGTTAGAGCTGAGTGAATCCATTTTCTGCAAAGTTATTTAGGTAGTACTTGCATACTTCAAAGCACGCACATGTGTTACAGCTCTCCTAACGCTTATTCTGAAGTGTTAGCAAAGTTGATTGCATTCAATTATTTTAATGTACTTCTGTATCAACTTAAAAATTTCATCGCTCCATGAAATCCACATCAGTCCCTCAGCCTTTCAAGTATTCCAGTCTCCTTGGTGGCCTTCCGTTGAACTTCTCCTAGTTTGTTGATATCTTCCTTGTGCTATGAATCCTAATTTGGACAGAGTTCTCCAACAGGCCTCCTCACAAATGCTGAGGAGAGATGAATAAACACTTTCCTGGAGCGTTTGTCTTTACCAGTATGAAGCCAGAATCCCTCTCCCCAGGGGCTCATTTTTTTTCAAGTTATTGGAGAGTTCCCTTGGATACCAAAACTTCTGAAAGATGACAGGAGTCTCACGGTGTTAGCAGCCAGCTCCCAAATCACCTTTGAATGCACCATTTGTGTATGTCCAGTTAATTGAGTTAATATCCAACACAACCCTTCTTTGCCATGGTTACCTTTCACCTCTAGACTTCACTGACAAAATTGTGTATATAATTTATGAATTGTATCAGCAGAAATTTGTAATCTGACAGGATATCCTCATTGACTGGAGCAGAATACTAGCTGCATTACGAGAGTCTGTCTGTTATTCTGGAAGAGATTCTCAGACAGTTGCAGAACTCTTCTTAAGGAACTTCTTTGACCATCATCACAGAAAGTACTAATATTTTATTGTACATGAAAACTGTTGTGGTTTTTTTTTAATTTTGTTTACACTAGTAAGAAATAAATTTAACATTCCTTCTTATTGCTTTCTTCCAAAACAGGAAATAACTGATTTGTTTACATGGGTTGGTAGTGCTGTTGCCCTTTTATTTGACAGCACTGCCTGTAGTGCAATACTGAAGATTCCAAGACATTTGTTTTCTTCTCTTATTTGAGAGAGTTGAAATTCTTTTGTCTTAGCTATAAACGTTATGTCTCACAACATACTATTAAGAGCAAAGAAAGCAATTTTTCCAAACAGAAAAAATAGGCATTCCAGAAGTCCACAAGTATATTCAAGCTTAGGTCTGAAGATGAGAGTCTCAAATACTAAACTAAAGTGAGACAGGATTTTTTCAGTCCCTGCTGTTTAAGTCGGTCTTTCTGAATTATCTAAATGTTTATTAACAAATGTAGAAGTGACCCTCTGACCCACTAGTTGGACCTCCAAACCTCCTGTGGCAGATGGAATTTGGAGAACTTGATTCCAGTGAGTGTGTCATATTTTCTGCAAAGTCAACAACTAAGTGAGCAGGTAAAAATGAGGGCATCACTACTGTAGTAGGTTTGAGGTAGTTCCCTGCAAGACTGAAACCAAACTCAGGTATGTTTTCTGAGTGAGTCAGGACAGGCAAACAAAGACAGTTTAGGTCTCAGTGTTGAGTCATTAAGGTAAAAGCCTAATTTTATTATGAGGATTCTAAAATCTTGTCCCTCCAGTTTTCCTTCTTCCAAATTCTCGGGCTGCTTGGATATTGATTTTTGCTTTAGTCTAATTTTGAATCATTATGGTGATTATTATTTTTATAAGATAGATAATAATAATCAATACTGTATCACTTATCTTTGAAGATTTTAGAACCTCATAAATAGTTATTTTAAAAAAAAAAAATGCTCTTCAGCTATAGTTCCCTATTTTAACCACCTACAGGGTTTTGGAGTTGCAGTCAACAAAGCATTTGCTTTGTTCACAGAGAACAAATAAAAGGAATGATTATTAAGCAGGGAAGTGTCAGTCTGCACAGCTCCCTTTTCATAGCGCTTGAAAATGTAGAAGCAAGTGCTAAAAAGATCAGTTTTGTTTGTGTTTTGTAACTTCTGCACATTGCAGCCTCAGGCTGACCCCAGTATTTTCTAATTAAGCTGCTGGAACAAATGAAAACATTAAAGTTGTAACAGTAAGAAATTCACAAGATGGAGGCAAGAAAGGAGAGTAGAAAGAAGAAGAAGAAAGCTCACGGAAAGACAAGGAAAAACAGGATAAAAAAAAAAAACAAACGAAACCTCAAAATGAAAATTGTAGAGGTAGCACATTGGGTGTTTGACCTGCTCTGAGGCAAAAGGATCTATTGAGACAATGAACATCACTATTGATAGGGATTTTAGACAAGTATCCCTGAATATTTTACTTGAACTCTCAAGTCCTCTTGCAGTTGTTGGCAACTTTATTCTTATTTTTCAGCCTAACTGGTATTAAAATGGTTGCATGAAATTAAAGGAGTTTGAGAGGTGAAAGGAGAGGAAAAGACTGGAAACAGCACTGCTACTGACATACCAGATATTTTGTTGAAGTATTTGGAAACAGTGGGATGCAGAGAAGTAACACAATAGAACTGGAAAGATTTCATAATAAATGTTTAAGGCTACGGCATCACACAACAGCAAGCATTTTACCAGAGCAACCACTAACTTGCCTGATTGTTACAATGCATTCTGTCTTAAAGTATTTATAGCTGCTAAGACTGAGCTTGCCTAAAAATATTGAATTAAAGTGCTACCGTCACCCCAAGCTCTCAAATATAGTATGGAAAAATTCCTAGACAGCTGTAGAACTTCATAGCCCTTCTATGCTGTAACTTCAGAAACATAAGTAAATAAGCAAGCTAACTCAGAAATTATACACCATTTAATGGCACATTCTGAAAGCACGTATGCAAGTCTTAAATAACTAATATTTCCAAAATACCTTTAAGCTGCGATTACCATTTTTCTGATGGCAAATATAATTCAGATAAGACACAGGAATAGTAAGACAATGTAATAATCAAGATTAAGATATGATGCTCCTCCTAGCTCATTACATAATGTTGCCAACATGCTTTTTTTCTCTAAATCTTTGCCTCAATTAGCAAAGGTTGCAGTGTCTCAGAATATCTTTGAGACTAAAGAGGATGTTTTGATAAGTACCATCTATCACCTGTGCAGTGTATGTGATGCAAGGAAGCTTCAAAGTTTCACACATGAACTGAGCCCACATGGCTCAAATATGCACAGTAAGTCAACCATGACAGGACACACAAATTACCTGCTCACACAGTGCACAGCACAAAAGCAAAACCACTTTTATTTTTATCTTATTTTTTTTTCCCAGAAAATCCTGAATAGAAATGAGTCCCCTATGAAACCCCAGCATGCCAGGTAGATCTACTGAGAAATAAGGAATTCTCCATCAGTTTTTAAGCACTGCCTTTGTTAAGGAATAAGCTCATTGATAGTAGCTATCCTAGCAACAAAATCTGGGTTAGGGAGTGGAGCTGTGTCTGATAATAAAATGATTTGAAAGTGTATAATTATTTACAAAACAAGGTTAAATCAGTTCAGCACTTGTTACACACATACCACAGCAGCCATGTGTCAGTTCGTCCCTTCTATTTCACAGTTTGAAAACAAATGGTTCGTTAATCAAGGAGAAAACCCAGAATATTTGTATTATACTAAACCACTTGTTTTGAGGGAAGCTCTGTGTTCTGTTTTCTGCTAAATCTGAATATTGGAGTAAGCTTGTAAGTCTCAGAGCTGGTGAAGATCAATGATAGAATTCATCAACTCCCTACTATTTTGTACTACTCTGATGATGCAAGGATTTAGTAGCCTGCACTGTCAAATAAGATTTAAATAATATTTCTGTTTCAGTGCTAGTATAAAGAAGATGATATAGATATATATATATAATGGAATCTGATCCACAATGCCACAAATCTCTGACTATTTTACGCACTACTATAGATTTTGTTTCTATAAAACCTGATTCTTGATGATTATTCTTTCTGGTTCCCTAGCATACCACTCATAAGAGGTCCTAATTGAAAAAAAACCCCACAACAAAACCAAAACAAAACAAAAAAATAAACCCAAAAAACAACAACAATAAACAATTTTACTTCCTGTCTATTTAGGGCAGACACTTATGATAATCCCAGTTGCCTAGCAAAAAGCACATTAATGAAAAAAAAAAAGCTATTTTAGGTTAAAAGTCAGGCTACTTAAAATAGTAGAGATAGAACACAGTATTCAATAATGTTATAAATTCTTTGCACAGCTTTAAAGGTGTACTCAGTTAGTTATAATAACATTCAGTTATAGCACAGGACACTATAGGGCAGATGCATGTTCACAATTGGCACTCAATAACATCTCAATCATCACACATTTGGATCTTTTAGCCATGAATCCCTCTTCCATATATCTGGAAAATTATTAAAATAAGCAATCAGTTATCCAAAAGTCTCATGCTGAGAAAACATTTTTTTAAAACATTTGTACTTTGCAGTCCCAACAATTTTTGCCCAGTAATGTTTCTAATGATGGAAGGTACTAGTCTTCACTGCTATTCCCTATGTAAAGACTACCTTCACAAGCCTTTAGAATAAACACAACAATAAAGCAATTCATTAGATGAAAGAAATTAGCTACCTGTAGAGGCATTCATATTCTTCTAGCAGTTTATCTATCTGGTAAGAACAAGTCCAAGAATGGATTTAAATTCATGTAATAGTATCAGTAACCAATACTGGGATTTCAAGTCGGCTTAAGGTTTAAATATTTGCCTATGTGCTAATGAGTTAATAGGTTAAATAGATATAGTTTTATCATTAGCTCCTATGTAAAGCTAATTCAACAAAATGTAGTGAACATGCTCTTACTAAACTGGATGTCAGGCCATGCACAATCTCTTTATAATTTCACATAGGTATACAGAAGATGTCTGAATTTCTTTTCAGGTGCACAATAAGTTCTGCAAAGGGTAAGAATTGATGCTATTGTCATTCCAATCAAAGCTAAAAGCTTTTATAAATGAGTGCTCAAATCAAGCTGATACTAAATGTCACTTCTTTCCTACTTCACGGCTGAAAGTGCCATGAAGTACAGTTAACAAGAAGCAAGGCTGTGTGTGGTTTAGAGGAATCACCTAAGCTTAGGTAATGGAAATTGAAAAAGTAGAAAGCAGAAGCAGAACTATTCAATCAGCTTAATTTCCTTATGAAAAACAAACTGGTTCGAGTCCAAAATGCAGCAGATACAATACATAGAGATAAGGAATTACTTAATCACAGAAAATATGTTATACACTACCATGTTCCAGAGAATAACATTTTCTCCAACAAAATTCTAATTTCACCTGAGTGCCTCAGACATAAAAAAAAAATAAAAAAAAATTAAAAAGTTACAGAAATAATTCATTAAAATAGTTTCCTGTATCTTACAGATGTGTCAATTGATAGTAGTCACACTTATGGCTTTAAAACTGGAAGCTGTTTCTATGGGTAAAATGGAATAAAGGTAAACTGCTATGTTCTACTGATTGATTAACTTTATTTGCCTATACTGAAAAGCACTATTACATAGAGTAAAACCTGTTTTTAAAGATGCAGTTAAGATAATCACCAGCAGTAAGAGATCTGTGACCAGAACCTGAATTCAATAGTTCTGCTTTTGAACTTTCCCTTTTCATTGCAGAAATCATTCTCCTGCAGATAGCTTAGCGGCTTGAATAAAAATTTCAACTAGGAATAGGGCCATATATATTTTGGATAAACAAGTTTAAAGAAAGAAGGTAGGCAGGTGGTGTGCAAATTCATCTTTCAATCAATCTCTTCTTCTAAACCTGCCTGCAAAGACTGACACACCTGAGGCAGAAGGCAGAAATTATCTTGTAAAGACACAGAAACTGAGTTCAGCATGGTCAAAAGTACCCTGAGACTTAGTCCTATGACCCAGTTACATAGGATGCAATTAATTTAATCACACCAGAATCCTTTAAATTTAATAAAAATATGCACACCCACAAACCAGTTAATTTAATCTCTTTCCCCTGCATTTGCTATAAAGAGGGTAGATGGTGATTTGCTCATAGACTTGTAACATTTAAAAAATCTAACTTAGGCAAATGGATCTCATCAAGCTTTTTTTAAACACAGTCATAGAAAGCTTAGAAAATTACTTTAAACTTAACCAGATAAAGAAGGGCTTGGCTTTCACCAAGCTAGGATTCAACTGGATTTGATTTAAGGAGTGACCATCATATTTATTTATATATATCATAAATAGTTTATACATATTTATATATATTATAAATAGTTTATAAGATAGAACATGTATAGCGCACAATGCATATATATATAAAACAAGTATACGTGCACATATATGCACAATAGGGATGTGTATACAAAAGTAACTTTTTGGAAAGGCTGAGCAAAAGGAAGATTTTCTTCTTGTTAAATATTTGTCATCTAAGTCTTCTCTGAACATTCACAGCTGTCAGACAAGAAACAACAGAGATACAAAATAGAGAAATACAAATTCTCCTCTGATTTATGCGTGATGCTAGTGAAGTATTCAACCAGCACACTGTTACACAGGCATTTAGAAATAAAGCAAAGTTATTTGTGTCAAACAGAAAGATGTCGAAACCCCAGAACATAAAGCTGAGCTTTACATAGACAGTCAAGTTAGAGTCATAAAGTCAACCCTGGACTAAGAAGATGAACTCATTTTCCGAAGAAATTTTGCAGATCTAAACACAAGAAAGCAATCAGAAATTAACATAGAAAATTTCTTTGTTCCATGACTAACTGCTCTTTACTATTACTACTACTTGATTTAAATTTTGTGCAATACATGACACTTACATAATAGCTCAAGGGTTTTGTATTTAAAGTTTCATTGCTTTGAACTCCTTTTATTAATAAAGGATTTTAGCATGGTTTTTAAAGCACACAGATAATGGAATTCTGAATACCTCTACTAAGTAAGACATGCAAACTCTAGGAATGAATCCAGTCCTGCAACTAAATCATGCTGAAGGTGTAAGGCAATTTGACATGCAAATGAGTTACTGTTCCTAGCTCCAGGAAGAAACTTGGAATAAACCAGTATGCCTTATTTTTAATATGTTCATGTTATCAAACAAACCAGAGATACCCGAGTCATTAAAGCAGATACGAGCCGGAAGACAGTTTCTCACACTCATATTCCTATAAAAAGTTTTTCAGCTTTATTTCGCATGTGACATTATAGCAAAACATATTATATGAGACTAGTTTAGGAAACATGAACATAAAAGAAGTAAGAAAGGCAAAAATTTGATATGAACACTAAGACTATCTCTTCAAAATATGACTGCAATAATAACACGGAGGTAATTCTTTCTAATTTGACTGTTTGTAACTACTGTACGAGATTTTCAGGAGTCTTTATCAGAAGAATGGGAACAAGAACATAGATCGATGTATTCTCATAGATTGGGTTTGGGTCCTCAAGTGCTTCTGACAAGTGCTGAAAATATTCCCTTGGTTTTGGTGTTCTGATAGCTTCTCTTAACGGACTCTGCTTCTAAACTGCTTTTTATTTGGCCAAACCGAGCAACTGGCAGAGTGATTTCATGTCACAATGGACTATATTAATTGCACAGCACTCTAATACCTGATGATAGACTTCATATCACCTAACTGTAACTGATTAAAAATATCAGTCTAAGGTAAACTAGACATCATGGCCTGTTTGGAGACAATGGAGAGCAAGAAGTACTTCTGGAAGCCCAACTGCTTAAAAATAGAACATCAACAACTAAGTTAGACTCTTCCTTTATACATGGCTAATACTGGTTGAGATTAATCATCCACTTAAGGAGAAACACCTTTTAGAGAACATATGGCAGGACAGCTTCCTTCTTGATTTCAATTACGTGGGTGATTTCTCCTGCTAAGAATGAGATAGCATGCCTGTGGCCAGGGGAGTAAGTTGATACTATGAAAGTGCTGAATGCATTTACCCATCTTTGAGTGCAATTTAGTAGGGTTTAAAAATAAGGAGAGACAGCATAAAATGAGAATGAATAGATATAAAAAGATAATATCCTTAAGACCAACAGTGATTCAAGGACAATAATATGAGAACCTCTGTTCTGGGCAGTTTCAGAGAAACACTTAGCTTTCTCATTGCTAAAAGCAACATCTCCCCTTTGCCAGTTACGCCGGTTTATTCCACCACTTCAACTCTTTAAATCTGCTGCAGACTTCCATTTTGCCATTTGACATTTATGCAATGCCAACTGCACAAAACGTGTATTATAAAACTTGTAGGGTACACTAAGACTAGTCCTCAGAATAATCAGAAGAGCACTGAGCAGAAGAAAGGCATGCTGCATTAGCAATAATTCATGCCTGTGTAATGTATATGAAACGCTACATTGGAGATGATTGCACTCTGCTGGACTGTGTAATAGTCATGCAACAACCAAGCCAAAAGGGAGTATAAAGACTTCTGATGCGATGACTGTCATGTCAGACTCGTCTTACTGAGGCTGCCTTTTAGAATACTATATTCATATTTTGGTTGTGAGTAAATCTTCATTATGGAGACACAAGTGCTGTTTCACAACATTATCAATTCTTACTGTCTTACTGTGAGTCTGATGACTGTAGAGCTGAAAAGTCTGATAAAATATTAATAAATTATCAATAAAATATACTTTAAAAGAAGATAAAA
>JAOXNV010014883.1:0-20522 GCA_028565915.1 Momotus momota
GTAAGGTGTTTAATTATTGTGTGTATTTTTTTTTAAATGGGGATATTTTTTTTTTTTTTTTTTTTTTTTTTAATTTCTAATTATCTCTGGAATAAAACTTCAATTGAAATCTAAGCCACATAAGGTAGGACTCCGTTATCTTACCTTTAGGCATGTACTCTGTGGATGACTAATTTGAGGCTGACACTTTCCATCTAGTATATATTGGACATCTACTTTATTTGTCATTTTTACCAGTCTTAAAGTATAAGGCTTTACTAGTCTTAAGTGCAAGACTGCTACTTGTCTTAAAGTGTAAACGTGCTCTTTACATGACAAAAAGAGCTTGTGGTAACTAACTGAGACATATTCATGGCGGTCAGGTGAAGTCCCTGGTGACTGGAAGAAAGGAAACATTACGCCCATTTTTAAAAAGGATAGAAAGGAGGACCCTGGGAACTACCGACCTGTCAGCCACACCTCCATGCCTGGGAAGATCATAGAACAGATCCTCCTAGAAGACACACTAAGGCACATGGAAGACATGGAGGTGATTGAAGACAGCCAACATGGCTGCACCAGGGGCAAATCCTCCCTGACCAACTTAGTGGCTTTCTATGACAAAGTAACTATGTCAGTGGAGAACGGACGACCTATGGATGTGATTTGTCTGGACTTCTGCTGGAGGCTCAGCAAGACCAAGTGCAGGGTCCTACACCTAGGCCAGAGCAATCCACATCATCAATACAGGCTGGGGGATGAGGTGACAGAAAGCAGCCCTGTGGAAAAGGACTTGGGAGTGCTGGTGGATGAGAAGCTGGACATGAGCAGCCAGTGTGCACTTGCAGCCCAGAAGGCCAATCGCACCCTGGGCTGCATCAAAAGAAGTGTGACCAGCAGATTGAGAGAGGTGATTCTGCCCCTCTGCTCTGCTCTGGTCAGACATCACCTGGAGTACTGTGTCCAGCTTTGGAGCCCCCAGTACAAGAAGGACATGGACCTGATAGAACAAGTCCAGAGGAGGGCCACGAAAATAATCAGCAGGTTGCAACACCTCTCCTACGAAGACAGGCTGAGGGAGATGGGGTTGTTCAGCCTGGAGAAGAGAAGGCTTCGGAGTGACCTAATAGCGACCTTCCAGTACCTGAAGGGGCCTATAGGAAGGCTGGAGAGGGACTGTTCACAAAGGCCTGGAGTGACAGGACGAGGGGCAATGGTTTTAAACTAGAGAAGGGCAGATTTAGATTGGATGTTAGGAATAAGTTCTTTACCATGAGGGTAGTGAAACACTGGAACAGGTTGCCCAGGGAGGGATTTGAGGCCCCATCCCTGGAGACATTCAAGGTGAGGCTTGACAAAGCTCTGAGCAACCTGATCTAGTTGAGGATGTCCCTGCTCATGGCAGCTGGGTTGGACTAGACAACCTTCGGAGATCACTTCCAACATAAAGCATTCTATGATTCTGTGAACCATCAATAAAAGCTGCTGCTCTTCTATGAATTGTTTGGGATCCTTTGTCTCTGGAGGATCTAGTCTTTTCTTCTTAAGGGGATAGGGCTTGTTGGTTACTACACGTCTGAGCAGCTCTTGAAGTTCTTCTTCATCCATGTGAGTCCTGCACCTGTTATATTTGTGATACTGAGCAAGACAGAGGTGGTAATTTCTCCAAATGCTTGGGAGTTAGGAAATAACAGATGAGCTTGCCATTTTAACCTCTCCACTCCTCTATGGAAGTGTATCATTTTATTAGTTTCTGTCAGAGCTATTTTGGCCCTCAGCTCATCCGCAGACTTAACTAAATCAGCTTCATTCAGATTTTCTCCCTAAAAACACCGTTGCCTAAACCCACTGACTCTCACTGGGAACTGCAGCTCCAGAAGTTAAAATACAGAAAATCAGCATGTCTGGAAAGACTTATGAGAAACTGCAGCTTTCCCACCTCAAAAAAAAAAATTTAATTGCCTGGCATAACTGTAAAAGATTAGAGCTCATGAACATGGCGTCATCTTACTAAGCCTCCTGACATTTTGCCGGTTCTATCCGTGTTTGCGGTGTGGTGCGCATTTTCTCGGTGCTCTGGTGCGATGGCGGTGGTGGCAGATGGTATTTGTTTAATTCTGCTTGTTCCCAGTGTGTGCGTGGGCGGCTCATTGCTGCTCAGGTGGAGTGAGGCACAGCGGGAGCTGGGACATCCTGCAAGGCTGTCACCAGCAGGCATGGTGGGGAGTGAGGTCTGCAGATCCCTGGGTGTTAACCTCTCTTCTGCCTAGTCTTCTCTGCTTTAAAAGCAGAGTTCAAGAGTTACTCCCATAAAACAAGGAGGCTTTTAAATACAAAGAGTTTTGGAGAGGCTTTTGGAAGATAAAAGCTGATCCAAAAGAGGAAGAGGGTGAAGGGGCTGTGGGCTTGCAGAGGGCAGTGGGGATATTCAGAGGGGGGAAGTAGGTTGCAGAACTGACTGCCATTATGAAGGATCTGTTCTCACCTGGATCTTAACCTTTAAATCTGTTATAAAATGCTCAGCGCTAGATTATTTTTAGAAGTCCTGGCCACCCTAAGCCAATTGGACTGTTTGGCTTCAACAGCCCTGGCACGGTTGTGGTGTGGCAGGTGACCAGTTGGGGAGCACATCCCACCTATAAATGCACAGGGAAACATGCCAGGAGGAGAGAGGTTGTGTGTTTGTGTACATGTGAGTGTGTGTGGTGCATGAGGGTGGGTGTGAGAGAGAGGGACGGTGCCAAAGGGAGAAATGTGACCTTGTGCTTCCCCTTTCCTGATTGCATCTATGATTTCCGTTAATAGGAATGTAAGACATTTCATTACATGGTTTGTTTAATCTAAACTTCACATTTAACCCCCCTGGAGACAAGGCGAGTGAGTGGTTTGTTTTCCCTGTTTCCCCCACACTGTGACACTGGAGCCCCTCTCAGAGATAACAGAGGGGCTGCTTGCCTGCTGGAGCAGCTTGTCGGCTCTTCCTAGTAGAGGGGGGGCAGGAGATGTGGCCAGGGACAGCAGCCCTCTTCTGTCTTCTAACATCCTGCAGCACATGCCTCACCTTCTGCATCACCCCTCAACTGCTATCAGTGGTGCCACACATGCCCAGGTTGGTTGTCCCTTCTCCAGACCCAGGGGAAAGGCAGGAGGACAAGTTCCTACATGGTAAATAAGGAGGTGAAGGAATGATACAGAAGGGCAAAAAATCCAGATTAAGCACACTAAAATCCATCCTATGGGAGCCAAAGCTGAACTGGGACAGGCCCTTCCTTCTCTTTACTGGTGACAGAAAAAACAGTGGTGTTGCCACTTTCCCCCAAAACCATGCAGAAAGTGATTCTGTAGCAGCAGAAAATCTACTGGGGCTTGTAAAACGAAGAAAGCTCCTTTGGGTAAGAACAGTTCAATCCAAATCTCTGCTTCAGACATGCCAGCTTCTTTCTAAACATGGAGTAAAATGGCTTTTGTACTTTTAGATTTCTCTTTCCCAGTTTGGATTGGGATCACATGCTGCAGTACCTAAAATTAGAGCTAGAATGTGGAGCCTTACATATTCATGTCTTGCTGAAATCAGACCCCGTTGAGGGTCTTTAGAACTTTACTGATAATATTTCTTTGCCAGCAGAACTAGGCACAGGGCCTAAACATGCCCTTATTAAACTCACTGGAAGTTTTGATGTGGATTTCAATGGCAACAGCATTTTTTTCCCAAAGGGAATCTTGGGTTTTTTTTCTTTTTTTTTCTCTACAGCTCAATCTTCCAACGGATTTCTGCTGGCTTTTGCCGATTTCATTTGCAGTAGTCTAACAATGGGCAAATCAACAGAAATGGTCCCCAAACCTTGCTGCTGACAGGGACAGTTAAAGAATCAGTTTGGTGCCTACATCTGGAATTTCTTTTGCAGGAAATTGTCTGGAATCAGGAAGCGCTAGATACCAGCAGACTCCAGTTTGATTGCTAGCAGGTGGAAATGCAAATGAGTAATCATCATACCTGGACTTTGGCTTTGAATTTTGCCTTAACAAATCTTCCAACAAGAATTCCTTATGTGACTTTTTTTGTCCCATAGAAGAAAACTAGAAAATTACTGACTTTCAGGTTGATTTCCTTGCTTGCTTTCAAAACAAAAGCATTGGTTGGAAATATGTGTGCATGTAAGTCAGCTTGGAAGCAGGGTTGCCCCCCTCTAACCCAGCTCATTTTTTTTTATTCCTTGAAGGTGCCGAAAGACCCCCCAAGAGCTTTTGATCTTTGAAGCGGTTTTATTACAACACAAAAATTATAAGCACAAGAAAAAGATATTTATTTAAAGAAGGGAAAACATTGAACTCCTCGGTGAGACAGCTAAATTAAAAGCTGGAAAATTAATCTCCAACCTACTCTGTGAGTTCTGGCAGGTCAAATGTCCTCATCCTTCTGGTCACTGTGTGCATCCAAACAAACCCACTCAGGCCCAAATTGTCTTTTTTGCTCCACCTTCCCGAGGTTTGCACCTGGGTAAGCAAGGAGGTTCTGAATGCTTTTTGGTGGTTTAGGTCTCACTGATTAAAACTATAAGATCCGTTACAAAACGCCGCACAGTTAAAGCTTGGAAAAAGGGTGTGATGGAGATCTGTGAAGCCATGCAGGGTGTGGAGTACAGGAGTACACCTCTCAACCTCTGCAAGGTCCCTCCTAAAGTACAGCCCAGCAGGTGCCCAGGAGGAGGTCAGGGAAGTACAAAACCACAAGGAAGTATTTCTTCACGAGATGCATCAGGAGAGGCACTTGCTGCATCCTAGAACTGTAGAGGTCAAAGATTATAAATGTTTAAAGTGGATAGACACATGTATGGGAGAGAGAACCACCTGTGGCCATCATGGAGTCCAGGTACAAACAGGGCTTTGGAAGATGGCCACCTACTCAGCAGCAGACAGGTCCATGAGATACACCGAGATACCCTGGGAAAGGGCCCTTTGTCCATTCCTCATTTTTTCAAACGTTTCCCCAACACATCCTCACTTTCCCAGGGATCCCTTACCCTTCCTCCATGGGGACAAGTGAACACCTCTGTGAGTTTGTTCTCTTTCCCTGACTTGGTGTCATTCTTTGAAGTATTGCTAATGAACTGGTTCTCCCTGAACCCTCTCTCTGTCATTGCATAAAAAAAAAGAATATCTCTTTGCCAAGGGCAGCCCATGATATTTCATCCTGCTTGGGGCAACAGATGAGAGACTTTCCTCTTTCACTGGTTAGCTCAGATGCAGAGCCCACAGTGTTCCCTGGCAGATTATTAAAGCATTAACCATGCTCATTTAATGGCATTGAGATGCAGATAAGATGTAGTCTATTATGTGTTGTATTCCCTTCTCAGTGTGGCTGAGCATGTTTTTTAATGTCAAGGGCAGGTGTTCTCGTGTGATACCTGCTTAGTGGTATTTATGGTGATATTTATTCTAAGGCTGCAGCTAATGTCATTGTCCTCTGTTTCGTTACACTCCGAGATTAAACCGCATGTCTGGCACATCGTTTATTCAATTATTAAAACATCTTAATGAAGGTTAACAGCACAGTGCAGCTCGGTTGTGCAGAACTGACACACATAAATCTGTCAGGCGTTATGTTGGGAAAGGCAACTGAACTCCATCTCCCAATGTGCAGATGGGGCAGATTAAAAGTGCATGCAAAATAGTGACAGAAACACAGCTCTGAGCACAATCCTTCTGGGAACTAGAGCTGGAGAAATGGAAAAAGAGTTGTAACAGATCTCCCTGGTTTCAGCTGCCAGGAAGTACTGAGCAGTAGCTTTACATTTTGGGTTTCTCTCTTTTCAATCCGCAGTGAACCCTTCTGTGCTGTGGAAGACCAGCTCTAGAGCAGATCTTTCTCTGTACATGGTTAGGCTCCCCAGGGCTTTATGGGGACACTGGGGCTCTGTATAACCACAGGGAACCCTTTTTGTGGCCATGCAGATAGAGGAGGGACCTCAGAGGTGGTGAGGGTGGCATGGGCTGATCCCAGCACGGACTATGTGATGGCACCAGGGCTGCTGCCAACCACCAGCAGAGATACCCTGCAGTTCCTGTGGAGCAGTGCACAGCTGCAGAAGTTCCTCTTCACCTCAGAAAAAGGCTCCTAGCACTGCAGGAAAGCCCTGAGCAGCAGCCTTGCCAGAGCAGCTACTGGGATAGTGTTGAGTACTTTTGAAGCCTGGGAAAATGCTAGAGAAATTCATCTTTGTCTTACACAATATTGTTAAGGAACGAGTTAAAACTTCAAATGAGTCTGGAGTAAGGGAAACTCTGTAGCTGTCTGTAGTTACCTACAGCTGCCACCTAATGCCTTGATCATAGGCTAAAGGGCTTGCCAGTTCAGTTCTACTTCATCAAAACAAGGGTGATATTTGTGTTTCACAGCAAATATCCATGACCATCACAAATTGCTTAAAAGATGCTTTCCCCCCACCTCCCACCTTAGGTGAGAGCCATTGGATTCAGGTGTTGTGCAGGAAGTGCTTCATGCTCAGCAGTCGGCTGATGTGCTTGCCAATTGGAGCTACATTTACTGCCCAATGGTGCAATACTTAATTGAATTGTTACCTTGTTAATTTTTTAATCAACTCATAATGATCTATTAATGACTTTGGAGCAGTAAAGGTTTTCCAGCCTAGGATATGCCAGTATCCTGGGGAATTACTGCTATACGAGCCAGTCTGCATGGTCCTCAGTAAATCAAGCAATGCTCCTGTATGCTGTAGTTTACACAGAGAAGGTTACTTAAGATTATACAGATGTCTTAGACATGGAAGCCAAAGTCAGCAGCAAAGGTATTTCCTGTCTTCTTCCAGAGATGTTCCTGTGCCCTTTGCTCATTCCATTAGATTTAATCATTTCATTCATTTCTCTTGAGGTGAAATGATTTGTCTCAAAGCTCAAGTGCTCATAATGTCCTCATACAGTTCAATAACTGGTCATTGATTTGCTTCATAGTCCTGCAAGCCTTTACCCTTACCTGCTAGTTCAGTGATGGTCCTGCTGACATTACTCCCCTCCCCAGAGGTGATTAATCACTCACTGTCTCATTCTCTCCAGTTCATTTACACACTACAGTGGTAGAGCCCCAAAAATGGGTCGTGTGAAGAGAAGACACTCCAGAATATAATGTTGGTATGGTTGTGAGGACACTGTTGCACTTCTTTCTTCACTGTACATCTGCAGATCACTGGCCTTCCAATGATGCTGTCCCAGCTCAGACTGATGGAGAGAAAGACAGAGTCTTTCACCAGAAGCTCGCTCATCTTTCACTGTGTTCATTCAGGTTTGGGAAACCATAAAACAGACCTTTCAAGCATATAAAGATCACCGGGGTAGAACGTTTACCCGCATTTAATGGGGAAGTAACATGAGTGTCACTGATGCAAAGGAAAGCTCTCCATCACTCACCCCCTTTTAAGTCCCAAAGGCAATGCTCTGTGACACTTCAAAAATATAAACAGTGTAGTGAGAATAAATATAATACATGGGCTTTGCCAATGCAAATGAAAAGCAATTATCCTGAATCGCAGTCTTAATTTATAAGCAGTCAGTATAATTTGAGAAACTGAAATCTGATGTTGCTAAATCAAATTCCTGTAATTCCACTGGGCATTAAGCACATAATAAGATTACACTGTGCACTGAGCATGTCCCTGTTAAATCTGCTGGCTACTGCATTTTTATTGCTCTCCTGGGGGTTTATTGAGTTTACACTTCCAGTAAAAGGTAATGTTTTCACAGTGTCTTTGGTACGCTGGCCACACAAGTCTGTCTGCGGCAGGCAGAATTGTTAAGCCATATAATTTGCTTACATCCCTTGGCGGCTCAATTGGAAAAAAAGGGCAATTAAAAGACACCATGCAGTCATATATAACCAAATTAAAAATAATAATAATGACTCTACTGTACTGTAATCAGTAAGGAAAGGAAGCCATGAATAATGGCGAGGTTCAGCCATGAAGACAGCTAATTTGACGAGCTCTCCTGCTTAGATATGTTTTTGAATGCCTGAATAGTGGTGCTAATATGATGATATCTGCGATTTGTATACAAAAGTGACCTTGAGACTAGCTGCTCTGCAAACAATGAGGAAGAAGAATAGGATTTCCTTGCAACAGGCTGTCTGTGGTCTTGAAAAAATGGATGAGAAGGCAGGGGACAAAGGGAGAACAACAGGTACCTTGGACATTGACCAGTGAGAGTCCTTGGGAGCCGCACTCTATTTCCTAAGAAGGAGACCCAGAGATGAAATATCCTGTTTTAGAAGGAAGCAGAAAGCTAAGAAGAAACAAATTCCCTTCCAAGAAACCAATGCAAGACAAAATGCAGCAGAGACACCAAAGAACTGTTGTTGCTGGTGCAGCCTGATTTGCATGCATGCCTGTAAGCCCTTAGCATGGGCATCCTAGCAGTACTATCACAGCATCCATCTACAGATGTGCTCTCCTGGTGTTTCATTCCCTCCTACTCTCTAACAGGGGTCAGGTGAAACTTCCAAGTGGAAAAGTCTCCTTGAAAATGCTTATCACTAATCAGGACAATGCCAGATAAGCTTGATAGACACATTAATTTACATTTTAAATCTTTGCCATTGTGGCTGGGAAAATTCCCGTGGCTGCGAATAAGCAGCGTAAAACTGTGGGCTCAGATCAGTCCTAAGAGGTAACATCTCTTAATTCACTGGGAGCTTATAGCATTGTGTAATGATCCTCTAATATTTAAATCTCAGTGGTTTTGTAGGGTCATCCTTTTTTCCCTTAGTAAGTAATTTTCCAGAACACTTTTATAGCCAGGGTTTCAAGAACATCACCAAATCTGCATCTGGACACCTTGCTCTTATAGCTGAATTTTGTCAGAAAAAGAACAGGCCAAGCAGGCATTCATCTCGGGGAATCAAGATAATTCTGCTAAGCAAGACTTGTGACAGCAGCATGAGAACAGTGGGCCCTGTGGCCACTCAGAGAACCCAAAACTTTTACTTAAGACCTGATCTGAATTACAAAGAGAGCCTTTCTCTGGTGTGCTCTTGCAGTTTCCAGCAGCTGACTCTTGGAAGATACCTTGTCTTGCTTGGAAAAAAAAAATCTATGTTTATGTATGAATTCTAATGTGTATAGAAAGATTTCTGAACTGATTTTTTCCTGCATCTTTTTTTTTTTTTTCTACACCTGCAGATACCGCGTTACAGAGCCAAGCACACGTGAGGTCAGAGTCTTGCTTGTGGAGTGTCCTGCAGCTCATGCCAGCTTGTATGGAAAAAGTGAGGGAGGGTCAGTCAACATGCACTGGCTGCTGCAAATCTCTCCAGGGACTGATTTCACTCTACATTTAATGGTTTGCAACCTGAAGGGGTTTTATGGGGACCCACAAGTCCTCTAGCCAGATATTCCTGATACTTGAGTCTCAACGTCAGCGTTTGCTTCAAAACTGCCTGGGCAATTCTAGAGGGTTCTGCTTGAAATGGTTGCAAACAGCCTGGTTTCTCAGGGGTAGATTCACCAAGACTTCAACTGAATTCTTCCATTATTTGAGATTTATTGCTGACAACGGACAAGTTCCTTTGGGAAGGCCTTAACGTGAACTGACAGTAAGTCACCAGAAGTTTGGCATGGTTTTACCTGAGGGAACTCTAAACCGGCAAGGCTTCCCACGCCAAAATATCACAGAGTTCATGAAGCAATTAGGATTAGAGTTGCAAATGTGTTTATCAATGTCAGCACAATTATGTCTTCTAGCTCTGTTAGATGGGCATCTTAAGACATCTACTTTGGAAGACTTACTGGGAGAAGGAAGACTTTGAACCCTAAGCCTCGTAAGTGCTGTGTGTGCCATGCAGGCTGCTCGTTAGGTGTTGATAACTTATTGGCAGTGCCAGAATGGACTGGAACTGGCTTTTCACTCTCCTGCTACAAAGACTAGGAGGTATCTGAGGAATCTAGCAGAAACTCAGAGCCAAAAAAAAGGAGGTGCACCTTCCCATGACAAACTGTTGTCTGTGGAACAATCACAGCCGCTTGACCAAGTGTGGATGCAGATGCTAAAACAATTTATGAGGGCTTGAGGGAACACCAAACAAGTTCATGCAAGAGACAACCATCCAGGGTTGATAATTGCAGAGGAACCACATCTGTCTTGGGAAATCCTTGTGCTGGAAATGGCTGGAGGCTGGAGAAATATCAATAACTGCTCTTTGAGCTTAGACTCTTTCCTAGACATTCCCTCTTGGCTTAGGCTGATCTGTGCTCTGATGTCTATGGCCACTTTGATGGCTTGCTGTGCTACAATCTCCCTCTCACATTTGGCCTTTAGGGGCAGAAAACAGCCCCTTGCTGTGCCTTCCCTTCCTCCCTTGCCCTGACATCCTGCATCTGATGTGTGGGATCAGAAGTATGCCACCCTCCTGTATGACCTTGTGCATGGCACATCTCTCATCAGGAAAGAAGGTGCAAGGTGTGTGCTCAGATAACACTGCCAGAAAATTATCCTAGAAGGAAGGTACAATTTATAGATGAACTCAGTTCATCATGTTAGCCATAACTCAGTTTATTCTTGCTCAGACTCTGCTTTTCCTTTGAAAGAAAGAGGTGTAGCCTTTCATGAAGACAACACTTTTGTCTCAGTTCTATCGAAGAAAGATGAGGATCTTGCATGTCTTCCCATGCTGTAATCAATATATTGCTTTATGGGATTCAGAGCTCCCCAGGAACGTGTTGTGCATTGTGTCATGGTGCACACTACTTGCATGGAGAACTTTGATTCAGCTGGCAGACATAAAAAGAAGACAAAATGTGCTTAGCTGAACTGCTCTGTAATGACTGCATGTGTGCAGCTGCAGAAAGAGGAATGGTAATTGAGCCAAGAGTGGAAATTATTGGCAGCGGGGCTTGCATTCATGTGTGCTTCATATTTTATTCCTATTTATAATTTCTTTACCAGCTGCGCAATGTAGCTTTCTATGTCACTGCTATGTTCCCACCTAACTGTTGTCCACCCTGCTGCCTTCCCAGGGCTCTCCTGACACCACGGCTGATGACCTGCCTTTGACATTGGTCTCCACTGCCCAAGAGTTAGGGAGTTGCTCTTGAGTATATTCCAGATATAAACATTTGGGGTGATGTAGTGGAGTAAGAATGTCCCCTGTATACCTTACCCTAAATCTGGGGAGGCTGGAAACAGACAGGAAGCTCAGGAACAGTGGTTGAAGCCAGAAAACTAAAGCCATCAAGGGAAAGCTGTTTCAAGTGGCAGTCCAACTTGTAGAATTCAGCCAGTGAATCCCCACCTCAAGGCTTGACTAAATTGTCCTGACAAGATAGATGTTCTCAGTCTACATTTTCTCTCCTCGATTCATCATCGGGGGAGCTGAGAGCTTACTGACAGAGCTAATGTCCATCATGTGCTGATTATTTACCTCTTTCATCCTCTCCTGCCTGAGAAGGGCTGGATGTGGGGCGCAGGGCTTGGGTTTTAGCTGCTTGCTGTGCCCTGCTCGTGTTCGGGAAAGACAGGCAGTTCCATTCGTGCTCAGGGCAGCTGGCGTGCAAGTGGTCAAAGCTGCTGAGGACACAGCCACTTTTTTGCAGCTCAAGTCATCTTTATAGAAACCACAAGAGCTGACTGGCCAGCACAGGGACAAGGAAACACTCACATGAATATGTCCCCAGATGGAGCAGTGCTGCAATCTGCTCTCCACTTGCTGTGGATAGCTTGACATTACTCCAGGAGCAAAGAGAGCTGAAGAAGCAGATCTTTGCTGCTTCCTAGTCTTCAAGTGGGTTTTTCCTGTATTTGTATAAGCAACTTCAATGACTGAGCTAATGTTCAGACCCTGGCAGGCCAGACTGGCCACACTTCACTCCAGATTTTGGGTCTCCAGTGGGTACACTGGTCAGAAATAACGGCACAAGACAGGGTCAGATCAGAGTCCCAGCAGTGCTGGTAGCTGCTGCTGTTGGCTTGTAGAGTCTCATTTTTTTAGGATAAAAAAGGGAAAGTGGGATTTCTTTTATGGCTTGTTAAATGATAGGGTTCCTGCTGGGCAAAGGAGACATCAAAACTCCTAGCCTTACAACAGCGAAGAGGCCAATGGATTGCAACAAAGTGGAAGTTTGAGACAAAGTGCCTCCTTGTAATGAACTGTTTTTCCCAGAAAGCTGCTCTGCACACTGGCTGGAGTCTGCACACAAACCTCCTCCCCATCTCAGCACAGGCCACAAATCTCTGCCTGGTCTGCTTTAGCTCGTAGTTCAGAAGTTAAACAGAATAATTTCCTCGGGGGGTTGAAATCCTGGTCCTGCTCACCCTAAAGCCAAAGCTCCTTTTACTATTACCAGCGAGCCTCTGCAGGAGTTCTGCACATTTACTACAGCATTTAGCAGCATCCCTCCCGCTCGTGGCCAGGCTCTGCCCCATCCTCCTGGACATGGGGACAACAGCTGTTACCCACAGCTAGTCTGGTGTCATCTATTTGCTTCGAATTGCTGAGAAGGTGGGATCCTCACTTCAGATGTGTGGTTTGGGGAGCTTGTCCCAGTCAGGGACTGCTGCTGAAATGTGGATTTTCCCTTAAAGGCAGGACCTCAACAGGGACCTGAAGGGCTTCCCTATATATAACTGAAGCCCTGGAGTAATTCATGAGCTGTACACTCAGAGAAGCGGGTGCTGCTGACCTGGCAGCTATGGCCACAGTCACAGCTGGACTTGGGCTGTGCTTTGCTGGAGACCTTCAGAGCAGAAGGCAGCGTGTGTCTGCAGTGTTTTCTGCTTCTGTCTTTGCTCCTGCAAACTGCGGAGCTGCCGCCTCTCACACCAAGCTCTAGCGCTTATGGAGGTGTGATTTCTGTGGAAGTTGTGAGTTTTTGTTGTAAGCCTTCCCTCTCTCCCTCCCTCGTGATGGCAGAGGGATTCTAGCAAATATAGCACACGTCTATTTTAAAGGTTGGAACAAAGTGCAGGAGTATGTTGTATAAAGAATGAGAAACAGATCCCAGCTGTACTATTCATTTGCCTTATAAGACTTGAGGCTTTTGATATTATTTTACAAAATTCTTAGGGGGATGCTTATGACTCGCAAGTTATAAAATCCTAAGCCTGCCATTGCTAGATTAGCTCTTTGAGTTACGAGACAGGGAGGGGATGCTGCTTTCGCAGGCATCCCAGGAGTCTTATACACCCATCTTCAGCACCAGGAGCACGTGGGGGTGAAATCCCCCACAGATGGATGTGTCTACTGAAAACCTCTGCTGCTGTCTTATGTTTCATGCATGACTCTTTCTGAGTACTTTTCTCGCCCTTTTCAGAGGCGTCGGTTTGATTTCCTCCCATGCAGAAATTTTCAGCCCCAGCCATTGCCTGTCAGGTCATCGCCTTTAAATCCTGGTGGGTGGTTTCCAGGCAAATATATCCTGCTTGAATTTGAGGTTTTGCACAGATTCTCCTGTGTTTCACTGCTAGTAAGTGTGAAGAGGAGAAGGATAACGTCTGGTATACCAATTACTCATGCTATAAATAACTGCTAGGGGAAGGATGTGCCTTCAGCATCAGGTGTCTGTGGGCTCTGTCTCTGTTGGCTGAGCCCAGCTGTACGCCAGCACTTCCTTTGGTAATAGGGAAGTTTATCCCTTTGGCTGTTTGCAGAGCTCTTGAATTTACACATATGGGCCCTCCTGGGCTCAACACTTGCAGCTTTGGTTCCTGCCCTGAGGGTAGGACCTGGCAGAGAGTCCTGGAACTGCCCCATTTCCTTTCAGCCCTATAACTCAGTGGGACACACAAAGATTTCCATATGCAGGAGACAGGGCACACGTGCAGCCTCCTTCAGAGGATGCAGTTTAGGAGCCATAGGTTACCTTGGCTATCAATAATCCTCTCTGTTACAGAGGAGTTACTTGGATTCAGCTGCAATTTAATGCGATCTCAGGTCTTCTGTGCTTTCTGTTCTCCATTTTCCTCTGCATTTCTCCATGCTGGGCTTGGGGCAGAGCCTGTGCATGGTCCCGGGGGTTCCCAGTGCCACTGCTTTGTTTGTAAAAATTCCTGTTGCTGGCAATTTGGAAGAACAGATCTCTGCTGTGAAGGGATGAACCAGAGGCGCATCCGGGCGAAGGGATAGTCAGGACCAGCTGGCTGTGGCACTTCTTGCAGCCTCCCCAGGTGTGTTAGCAGCTCCCCATTTCCCTAGACATCAGTTGCTCCCCACCCCTTATACATCCATTCCCAAAACCTCCAGGTCCAACCACCAAGCACAGACAAAATGGTCCTGTTTTCTCTGCAGGATCATCTACTGGTTCCTAGCTGGTATCTAACACCAGAGCTGCTGCCGCTGTGACTTTTGACCAGCAGGACAGTTGTTATTGATTTTTATTTCATGCCCATTGATAGAGATGGTGCAGGTGGGAAACTTTGAAAGGAGTCATAAATAATAAACTAGGAAAAGCCATAGTGGTGGAGTGAATGAGCAGCAGTCTGGCATTTACTGGAAAGCAGAGTTTAGCGGGTAATTTTTCAACATAAAGACAGTTTTGCTACAGAAAAATGTCGGGCCTGCTTTTGCTGTTAGTTATGCAAGCGGAATTTGGAAGCAGTCCTGGGCCAGTGGAGAAAGTGGGGTCAGAGTCAGCCCTATTGCTTTTCTTGTGCATTTTCTCATGCCACAGTGACAGGGGATGTTAGGCAGGAATGGTCGGTCTGTTGTCACTGCCAAATACCAGGGTTAACAATGGCTCTGCTGATCAATTAGCAACCCCAATCAGCTCCTTAGCAATTAGTTTTTTTAATCAAGATTTTTTTCTTTTGAGGAATGAACTAAATTATCTTGCTTGCTCACTGTTCAAGTAGATTTACTGGGTGTGGAATAGTCTGAAGGGGAGGGAGTCTCAAGCAAGGGTTTATTTAACACAGTACAAGTTCGTAATATAAAGCAAAAGGTTTGCCAGCTGTCCCAGACCAAAATTATATGCTCCTTCTCTCCTGTCCAACCCCTTTTATTTGGGAGATACTGCACAATGCTGCGCAAGAACGAGGTCGTGTGCCAGTGAACGGGCAGGAAAAAGGGACATGTCATTTCTGAGATGGAGGAATCCAGCACATCCCTCTTTACACGCTCTGGGTCTTGTTGCTGGTGTTCACTAGAACTGCAGGTCCAGTTCTGGGCCCCACCAGAAGAGCCACAAGCTGTAGGTTTGATTTCCTCAAAAGGATCTATTTGGTATCCACATAGAGTGCCCCATGTGTGCTCGCAGCTGCACCATGCTGGGAACAACTCATCCACAGTTTCCACAGTTATTCATTGATAACCTTCACTTTGATGGAGAACAAAAAGAAGGAAGAGTTATGTCTGGAGCTAATCAGGATGTGGACAGAGTGAGGAAAGGACCTGAAAACAGCCTGGGAAAGAGCGGTAGAAAACCTGGAGTGAACAGGAGGAAGAACTGGAACTGGGAAACCCAGAGCCTCTCCTCACTGGTCTGGTGGATTTTGGACCAGGTTGTGTTTATATATCAGACAGAATTCGGTTTCATCCAGCACCCTGTGCAGATCCAATGGTCTCTCTCCACCTGCACAGATGGTGTGGCTTTGGCAGAGGCTGCCTAGATCTCCTGTCCTCACAAAGCTGCCTGTAGCATCAGGAATCTCCTGTCCCTCCCAATTTTCTTTCCCGGCAAGGAGCATTTATCAGTCAATTTGCCCATGGTGCAGATGTCTGTCTGGAACCGTAATGACATTTACCAAAGGGGACTAGAAATTGTCATTAGGGGACTGCAAATAATGAAGCCAATGTCTTTTATTGACACATGTGGAAGCTGTTTAATTCGGGATGCTGGCTGTCAGAAAATAGAGCTCTTTTGTGGCGGTTTTCTCAGCAAAGCAATATTGTGCTTAATTTCAAGGGTTGTGCTTGCATTTTAAGTGAGCTATTTTCAGCTTTTAGGTTTGGAGTTTCTTCATAGCAATAACCTATCAATTCAACATGCATCTAAGGGTCTGATCTGTCTCTGCTTGCAAACTATGATGACTTCTGTCAAGGATTTCTCGCTAAAAAAGAACATGAACATTTTAATTTTTTTCCCTTCCAAATGCAGCTGTAAGCCAAGCACTCGAGCCTGGACCCTTGGGTGCCTTTCAGCCGCCACCTTCCAATTTAGGCATTCTGCTTCCCATTTAGGATATGAAACTTAGTCTTCTTGGCATTTAAGTGCTTAAAAGGAAGCATGCTCTTTGCCACCTTGTTGTGCAGTCAGCTAAGAGAACCAAGATCCCTCAGAGAGGGTGATACCTGAAGCTGAGCATCACAGGTTTAAAGACCAGGAATAAAAGTCCTGTTAGGAGAGAAGGCAGGTGCAGACCTTCTTGTACAGATAAACTGGCTGTGTTTAACTCACACAAGAGCCTAGGGAGTCTCCAGCATCCCAAAAAATGGGTGATGAAACTGGCTGGTGCAGCACAAGAGGTTTGCACAGGTCATCTTTGCTCCCTACTGCACTGGAGGTGCCACTTTACATCCATACCTTCCCATTGGGAACTGGAAAAAAAATGGTTATTTTTGTATATGTAATATGGAGGGGAGGGAGAACAGGGGGATACTGACTTTTCTTTTGGAAGAGGAATCTTGTCAAAGGATCTCTGCTGCCTGGCAAAGCAGCCTGCTTGAGCTGTCTTGGTAGCAGCTCTGCACAGCGGGGCTGCTCACGGCCTCGGCAGAGCCACCTCTGGGATTAAAGCCCTCGCAAGAGGCTTTAATAGCAATCTCCTCTCCCAAAGATATGCGTGCATTAGGGCTTATCTCACTGCTTCATTAAGGAATAGGACTAGGGGTAACCTCAAGGGTCACCAAATCCGATCTCCAGCCATTGCAGGTAGATGTGCCGTCTAATCCCTTTATTATTGTATCAGGGCAGAGGTGAACATCAGCGGGGACCTGAGCTCGTGCAGCCCATTCGCCCTGGAAATGTCACTGGAAAAGGCCCATAGCGCTTTTACGCGACATCTGCCAGGGTTACATCCATCTCAGGGGTGGTGCAGCCCGTGAGGAGGCAGTCTGGCTTATTAATTTTAAGAGTGCTTGAGATGCTGTAGTACGAGAAGCTATCATCATGAAAGCGCTCAGCAGCATGTAATCAGTGCTCGGCCTTACAAAGAGACCTCTGTCATGCTCAGGCTTCTCCAAAGGCCAGTTACAATCTACATTATTTATGTGGAAAAGCGTTATTAGCCGAGTTTCCTTTATTTTCTTTTTTTTTTTTTTCATGGAAGGGTTTTAAGGGAGTTCTTTGTAAGGAACGCTCAGAGGCTCTGAGACCTTCTCTCTCTCTGTTTCCTGGTGGGATCAGATTTTTTATTTATTTACTTTTTTTTTTTTTACTGAATATTTCAAATACCAGGAAGCGATATAATGTTAAAGCCAAGTCAAGTCAATGCGTAATTGTGGCACCAGTCTAGCCAGTATGAAGAACGGTGTTTTCTGTGTTGTTATGCGAGCCTGGGAACTTTAAGAGTTCACCTTTTAACAGCCTCCATAAGAACATGGGCACACATTAATGCTCAAAATAGGCAATTAAAAGCAAAAAGGGCTGACACCCTTGATGGCACAGGACAGGGTTTGTAATGAATTAGACCTAGAAATAGATATAAGCAAAAAGGACCTCTGTAATTATTTTTTAATAAATAAATAAATAAATAAATAAATAGCTTATGGCTAGATCATGCATTGCAGAAATCAGTGTGGGTTTTCTCAGCCACTATGGTAGCTGTGCCTGGGTTTATGGAGGGGAAAGATTTCAGCAAGTTTCCCATGCTTGTGCCAAGCTGGGCTTTAGTCCTCCTTCCCAGCAGCTTATTGTCCTGGCAGCAAGTTGTTGTAGACAAAAGATGGAGAATGGGCCAAGCTGCCAGTTTTGGGTTAATCCAGAGCAGGTCCAGGGCTGATCTGCTCCAACTCAGCAACCTCTCAAAGGCTTTTATTGCACTAATACTGAATTACTGGCAAACAATGTTTTATGGAAGTGGGGCCTGGAGGAATCATGGGCGCTGCCACAGAAGCCATGATGGAAAGAAAGTACCTGCTTATGGTCTGCTCTGGACAGCACTGGGCTTAATGCATAAGCACACTAACTCATGCCTTGATTCTTCAGGCATTTGGAATAAATAGTGGTAAGAACTGGGCACTAGATTTACTGGGGGACTAATGCAGCCCTGATACCACAGGACGGTGGTGATTTGCATCTCAAGGTGCAGCCCAGCATCCTGCTGAGCCAGACGCTGCACCAGACCCTGGCTGGCTCTGGCCCAATACGTGTCTGAACCATTCTCTCCAACTCTGGCATACAGCAGGATTTCTTGCTGCTGTGATTTTTACCCCTCATTTTCTGCAAATATTTACGGTGTTAATTCCAAATTAGCCTTTCTGTCTTTTGTAATGCACAGAACGAGCTGCTCATCGAATATTCAGAATTTTAAACAAAGAGCTGTGTCCGGTATTTGCTGTAAATATGTATAAATGCTTATTGGATCTTTCCCAGTAGCACCTGTTTCTTCTGATGAGGCCTATATGATATGGAAGAAAATTGCAAACAGGAGCCTTGTAAATGAAATGGCAAATTTAGCCCATGTAAGCTACAGAATACTAATGAGCAATCTAAAGGAGCCACGGCGCGTTCATGCGTTACCGGCATCGAACAATGACCTTGCTCAAACGTGCGAGAGAAAGGAGTCCTTGCACTTGAGAACAAACAGATGACTCTGATTAAACTACAGCCACCTCCCCTCTCCAGGGACCTTCACAGCCGAGCACAGTGAGATTAAAGAGTTTGTGCCTCCATCAAGCATCTGAATTCAGCTCGTGCTCTGCAGCAATTTTGGACCAAGCCCTCCCTTTCCACAAAACCCCCTTCAAGCCCTGCTGTTGCCTTCATTGTCATAGTACGCTGGGTGAGCTCTTATATTAATAAAAATATCAGATTGGCACTCTGCTCCGTCCTGCAGACTCAAGATGGTCAATTATTCTGCTTTAATTACTCCCTTAAACAGGCTTTTTATAGGCGTGGGCCTTTGCTGTGTTTACAGCTACTAAAGTAATGAAGTGATGCGGCGATAAATTATTGTTCTGTTTAAGGTGGGGATGGGACATGACAAATGCAGGTAGAGATTGAGAGAAGTTCAGTGCATTGCTGCACTTCAGAGAAATGTGGGGTTTTTTTCCCCCTGGAATGTCTTTGTCTCTCCTTTGGTTTTGCAGCAATTTTGATGTTTTAGAATAAGTTTGTCTTTTATTATGCAACTGAATATGAAAATGCTGAAAGTGTCTTTGTTCAGCAGGTTCATTTTCTCGCTGGTGATTAAAAGGAGACAATCATTTAAGACAGCAGAATAAAAATGACACTTGGGAATTTCACTAGACCAAGAAATAGAGTGGAGGGTTTTTAATAAGGGGCTGTCTAATTTGGATTTCTTTAACTAGAACACAGAAACTGCTTTCCATTATGTAAAATCAATAATAGCATTTAAAAATGTTATTTTCATATTTTATCATTTGCTTAATATTGGTGCCAGATCTTTCTGCAATTCCAGCATCACCCCAGAATCCAATGCAGGGATATTTTCTGCAGTGGTCTCCTATGGAAAAACAGCAATTACATCTTCCAGCAGTGATCACTGTTGCTCTGTACAAGGGAGAACAAAAAGATGAAGAGCAGAGGAGACACTGGCATGATGGAGGGTGGGATATGCAATGGGATCTGAGTCATATGTGGACTTGGAGCATCTGCAAAATGACAGGCACCTCTGGGCCAGGGAGGGGATTTCTCTCCATCTGCCATCAGCAAACTGGGCTGTCCACAGCTGCTGGTCACTGCTGGAGCTGACACAGCTCAAGAGACTCTTGCTCCTACCCTGAGGTCCCTCTACTTTGTTGCTGGTCACTTTTTAATTCAAGCCAATATTCAGGCTGGCAGTCTTGCTGCATAGGAAAATGGTTCCCAAAACTTGGTTTGCTGGGGCCAAGTGGTCAAAAGCTTAGTGTAGTATATTAAAGAAGGTGTTTTGTTTTTTTTATTCCTTGTTACATTCTCTACACTCTTCAATGCAGCTAGACCCTGTTTCTACAGGCTTAGTTTTTAGTGGTTTCATGGCTTTTTTCTCCAGAATGCAGAGGGCCAGAAACATTTCTCGCCTGGGAAAAAGCAACATTCACTGTGCTCCAATGGCTGAGACCCCTGCTCATGACCATAAACATCTGTAACACCTGAGATAAAACAGGTAGAGAGCCTCTTGAATGGTCAGGGACAGGGCCCTGTGGAGGCTTCTCCCCTCCAGGTCTCCAGGTGCTTTTATGGTTCCACAGCCTGTGCTTTGCTGAGTGATGTCCTTAGCTTCTTGTGGCAGCCTGGAGCCCTCCAGCCCCAGTCAGTCCCCAGTGTCTTGTGGTTGGGGTTTCTCATGCATTACTGACCTTGATATGGGATGGGTGGATGGATGGATGGATGGATGGATGGATGGATGGATGGATGGATGGATGGATGGATGGATGGATGGAT
>JAOXNV010014884.1:0-22638 GCA_028565915.1 Momotus momota
CCCCCTTCCCTTACTATTTCCTTCTCCCTGTTTCTCTGTTACCTATTAAATTTTGTTCATAGTCTTAACTTCCAGTTTCGTGTGAGGCGCTTCCTTCCTCTTTTCCCTTTGTATCCTCCCTTGGGAGGGAGAGAGGGGGCCCACAGGAATTCTGCTGTGTGGAGTTTGCCCTGAACCCTAAACAGAGACAGGTATCGTCCTTCAGAAAGTTTGTAACCTCCTCCTGTATGCTTAACATTTTGGGGGTACCTTCCGAGACTGTAAAAACACTACGTTCAATTTTAGCATACCATTTCCTCAGAGTATCCCTTTGGGCCACCCTGTCAGGGGGAGGGGTCCCTGCCAACACCAGTTTGATTACCTTAAAGGGTCCCCTTAGAACTATAGGTTGTTAGCGTATGGTTTGCTCTGCTTCTGTAAGAGCTAAACTCACTGAAAACAAACACTTTTCCCAACTGGAATATTGCTTTTCGGCGTCCTTAAAACTCCTAGGATAAAACCCCATTGGTCAAATAGGAGCTTCTGGTCCCTTCTGCCAAAAATGAATTGACAATCCCGAGCGTGCAAACCCCCATTCAATCTGAACCGGGTCGGTGTGGTGGATAGGGCCCAAAGCTTCATAGGTGCTTGCTTCAAACACCGAAAGTTGCAATGCCTCATCATGGGCTGGAATCCATTCCCAAACTGCCCTTTTTCGCAACAGGTCATATAGACAGGTTGCCTTCTGCACACTTTCCACTAGCTGATCCACTGTACCAGTTATGGTGAGGGGATCTCCCTTCTCCAAGGGGTTCAGCCCTCTGGCCCAATAGGCAGCCTTCTGGGCAACCATCTCTTGTAACACAAAGGGGCTATATCATCCTGAGGGGGTCACACCTTAATACTACTATCCACATTTGCCCTTTTTCACCCTCAGGAGGTCACATCTCAACTTTCTGTTCTCTGAGAATCTTGTCTGTGACACCAGTTTTTAAATGTCCCGATCCACTGTTGGGTTGAATAGTTTGGCAGAAGTTAAACCTCCTTGCTTTCCAACCGACCTCAGATAATTCTGGGTGGCTAGGGGCAGCTGGGCTTAACTCCTGAGTGATGCTCAATTAGCTATTTTATCATGACCAGGTTCCATGTATTCTTGGGAACAAAATTAAGACTCAAAATGGAGTCAAGTGCCGTCACTTTATTTGGGCCATAACAAGTACGCAAAGAAAAGAGAGAAAGAGAAAAGAGTAAGAAAGAGAGTGAGAAAGTTGCAATAGCTACCACCACGGATCTGCAGCATCACATCAGTCTGATGCGTCTTCAAGTCCTATGGGAGAAAGTTCCATCTGGTCTTTGTTGGTCTTGCCTTTTATGTTGTTGTCCTGTTGCATAGTCAATAAGTTCTTGTAACTGCTTTTGCATACCCACGCCTCCCACTCAGCGGTGGGGCGCATACCCAGTACCTTAACTAGAGGATCCCAAAGATCACAGGAGATCCAAGCCCCCCATACCCTTCAGTTGACCCTGAGACCTGGTGCATGAGCAGAGGACTTGGGCTATGTGGTCCGAGTCAACAGGATGCATATGTGTTCCTGACAGGTAGATCTTCCTTGCTTGCCTTCAGTGGTTAAACTGTTCTTCCAAAAGTGTTGGGACATATCTCTCGGTGGTTAAACCGTTGTTCCAAAAATGCTGAGGCACATCTCTGTTCCTTACATCAACAATGTTGAGACATATTTCTAGTCCCTTTTGACATTTATGCACCTACGCAGTTTGAAATCTACAAATATTTTGAGGAAATTGCTCACATGACTGAAATTAAATATCTGCACAGTGTGGTAGGATCAGAAGATTAAGCAAGACTTTATCCATCTATTCCAGTAAACAGAGTGTGAAAGAGATTGTTTTTCAATAGTAAGTGCTAAGAAATGGTAAAAATGGTACCCATATGAAGTTAGAACCCTGTTTGAATTAAAAATGAGTGAATTTGAAATTTCTGTTATCTTGCAGGTTTTTAAATATAAAAATAATTGCCTGGCTTACTCTCAGTACTGGTTACTGTAGGTTTAAACCAGAAAACTAAATTCTCTATCCACTTCTTTGGGAATAATTTTGAAAACATAAAGTTGTTTTTTACAGGGTTCTTTATTCATTTCTAGGGAAATAATCGGAGCAAGACAAGATCAGAGAGGTGTATGGTCACACAAGAAATTAAACAGTTAGGGTATCTAAGTGAATGGAAAGCAAAGGAGTTTACAACTAGAAAGAAGCTGATTCATGAGCTTGGATGAACTAAATTTGTTCTCTTGTGGACTTGTCCTATATCCTCAACACAGCTTCCAGACTTCCCAGTGCTGTCTCACTGGGCACCTAGGAGCAGCAGTTACTCCTCCAGATCTACACGCAATCACTTGACTGGCCTGTAGCAGTAAAAATGAGATGGATGAGTTACAACTTTCTTCAGTGGACAGCATCCACCTATCTGTTCTTGATGAACTTTTCTGGAAGTTTTGTATATTTGTGTCTTCTGTGTCTGTCAGATTTGGCATAGATTCACTCATAGCGAAAAAATTCTTAAGCAAGACATGGAAGGAATCTTAAGGAAGAAAGAAATTGACAAGAATAAGTCATACCTGTCTTGTTTTCTTAGGAGGTCAAGTTAAAGAGATTTTTCATTGCAGTCTTGTTTCAAGTGATTGGGCACTCAAAGAAAAGCAGAGCTATACTCAAGAGAATGTTCTTAAAATCAAATCCACCATCAGAAATTTCTTAAACTTCTTTAAATTGTATATAATATTATCTTTTCTTTTTTTTTAATTTTAGCTCTCCTACAACATACTGTAATGTGCACACAATACTGAATTTGCTTCCAGGGTTTGTTTCTAGGAGTTTATGCCCTTGTGCAATCAACTACTTTGTCCTGGCGTTCCTCTTATTTGCGACACAAATAAGTGATTTACAAAGCATTCCAAGTGAAATTCATTCACTTTGACTGGAAAAAAAGAACAATAGCAATGTAATCTTCATCTCCTGTATGAACTTCCTTCCATGTGTTACATTTTCAGGTTCTATTTCTTTTGTATCATTTCATATCTCTGTTATAGCTGTTTTAGTATGTTTATTTCCCAGTATTTTGCTGGAACTGCTTCGGTTAACTTACTGCAGGTAATTCAGTACTTTGGAGCCTCCATTATCTGTAGCCTGACAGTTTGCCATTTGAAGGAACAGCAACGGATGCCTGAGAAAAGCAAAGTGCAAAGGTGGAGGTATTTGCATTAATCAGCAGGCTTTTCCTAATCTATAAAACCAATTTCTACATCTAGTCAATTAAAATATGACAACTGAGACATTTTAAAAAGACTACTAGGTAGGCAAAAAAAAACTTCTAAAAAGCATTAATTTTCTCTCTCCAGCTTTCATTTCTGTAATAGATCAGTTATTTTTCACAAGGTTACCAAATCTTTTCAATTTCAACCAGCTGGGTATCTGGTAAATCCATCAAATATTAAGCAATTGTCCTGTAATTTGTCTAAGCACCCTGATCCCTTCAAATAAATCCCTTAAGATGAACTGAGGCTACTTAATGATTTTGTTTCATTTCCAAACAAGTTATATATTTCCTTACTTTGCTCCTTAAAGACAATCTCAGAGCAAAATACTGGGTGCAGAAGAAGTCTTAAGGTAGCCCAGTCATTACAGGAAGTTCATGAATAATTTGGAGGGAATTATGATGTCCATACTCAGCATGGATTTTATTTTCCTCGTACTCATGTATTTACCACAAAAAGAAAGTTCCTGCCTCTGCAAAAAAAAAAAAAAAAAAAAGAAATCAAGCAGACAAAAGACATCAGTCACACTTCCATTAACAGAGTACTTTTTGCAAAAGCTCCGTATTTTTTGCACTGCACTCTAAAGATCTGTAATGTTCCAAACAAAACCCCACATAATCTGACATTTGTTAGCAGAAAGAGCGCCATATGCTGGCAAGACAATAAAACAAAAAAACAAAACTTGAACAGAACAAAACAAAAAAACTAGCCCTAGTCATATATTGACTCACAACTGCATGTTCCGCTACTGTAACAAGAAATTACAGAAGTACTTCACACTCATAATTCCCAAATTGAAATACTATTCAACACGCAATCCTTTT
Source organism: Momotus momota (assembly GCA_028565915.1). Classification (NCBI taxonomy): domain Eukaryota; kingdom Metazoa; phylum Chordata; class Aves; order Coraciiformes; family Momotidae; genus Momotus; species Momotus momota. The sequence goes on from JAOXNV010014884.1 coordinate 4,133, forward strand.
GAAGACTTCCAGACTTGAAAAAGCTTTTTTTCCAGTAACTTTCTGACACTGGTTTTCACCTGATCTACCTTTAACAAGTTTTAGACCCAGAAGCAGTGGAAGGCCCACTGTCACCACCCTCAGTAATGGTCAGCAACTGAACTTCAAACTTGTCAAAACAGATAGCAAGCTGTAGCATTCATAAGAAACATTCCCATGTTTCTATCCATAATATATCAGTAGACGTACTTGGATCTACTCTCTTCACAACCAATCCATATCAGGTCATTTTGTTAGGTATGTCTAATCACGTGCAAAGAGACTCTGCAAGGAAGGTATGTAAACAAAATACTTCATGCATTCAAGTAATCATATGTATGGTAGTCACGTGAAATAAAAATCAGGTTTTCCCTTTCTCAGTATTCATGAAACAAGAAAGAATGTTCTCTTTCTACTGCAGTAAATTTTTGTTCATTTTGAAGAAGTGCTCAAATAGAAAGAATTATTTTAACAGGGGCTCCAGCTTTCACTTTCAGACAGACTGAGATTACCTTATCATCCTTCCTCTGCAGAAGAGAGAAATAGAGTCTTGATTTTGAGATAAAATAACACAAAACAACAAAGAAAGCTTAGATCAGAAGTTTATTCTCAACAGTAACAGCTCATTACCATCACTCCCTTGTCATACTCCTGGAATCCTCCAGATTTACCAAGCAGAACCTTCAGTAAAATTTTGGAGACTTCATTCACGCTAGCCATGCATGGCAACATAATTAGATTTAGAAGCTTACTTCTATCTCACAGGTGAATAAAAACTTTTGTGGAATGACAGTGTTTATTTGGACAACCTCATTTGCACTAGGATTTGGTTTTAAAAATAATCTTACTAGTTAGAAGATGTAACTTTCAAAAAGTTTTAAAGCATCTTTGTTTTGGGCAATACTTGAGATTCCTCTTAAACCGCCAATCTGCGGTAATTAATACAACGTCAAAGATATCAGTCCATGAATTTAGCAGCCCAAGGGCTGTAAAAAGTGCTTCTCCAAGGCTTTTGACAAGGTCCTCCACAGCCTTCTCCTGAAGAAACCGACCCATTATGACCTGTGTGGTAGGTGGAGAACTGGCTGACAGGCCCTACCTAGAGGGTGGTAGTATATAGTTCTTTCTCAAACTGGCAACCAGTCACAAGCAGGGTTTTCCAGGGATCTACATTGAGCCCAACACTGTTTAGTATCTTCCTAAGTGATTTGGATGTTGGGATCAAGAGTACCCTGATGAAGTTTGCAGATGACACCAAAATGAGTAGAGAAACTGACACTCCAGAAGGGAGAGCCACTCTCCAGGAAGATCTGTACAGACTGGAGGAGGCGGCTAGCAGGAATATTATCCCCATTGAAATTCATGTGTGTAAGGTCATGCACCTGGGAACACACAACTCAGGAATACAGCTCACACTGGGAACCACCTGACTGGAGAACAGCCTGTGGAAAGAGATCTGGAGGTCTTGGTGGACAGCAGGCTCAACCTGAGCAAACAGTGTGCTGCAGCAGCAAAGAAAATCAACAGCATGCTGGGCTGCATTAACGAGGCATCACCAGCAGAGATAAAGAAGCCATTGTCCCGCTCTACTCAGTGCTGGTCAGGCCACACCTCGAGTACTGCATTCAGTTTTGGTCTCTGCTATACAAAAAAGATGTGGACAGGCTGAAGAGGGTCCAGAGAAGGGCCACCAGGATGATCATGGGACTGGAAGACCTGCAGTATGAATAAAAGCTGAGAAAACTGGGTTTGTTCAGAGTTACAAAGGAAAGGCTTAGAGGAGATATGAAAGGTGGCTACCAAGAAGATGGAGACTCCCTTTTTACAAGGAGTCACATGGAAAAGATAAGGGGTAATGAGTACAATCTCCTGTGGAGATTCTAGTTGGACTCCAGAAGAAAGTTTTTCACCATCAGAACAATTAGACATTGGAATAATCTTCCAAGGGAAGTGATGGATTTCCCTACAGTAGCCAGTTTTAAGACTCAGCTTGACAGGGTGCTGGGCCATCTCATTTAAACTATATTTTTTCTACCTTGAAAAGTTGGACTAGATGATCCTTGAGGTCCCTTACCACCTGGTATTTTATGATCCTATGATTCTATGATAAATGGTAGTTAACAAAATATGTGCAAACCACAGGAGACTGTCAACTGCTGTTTGAAATTTTGTATCACCATCAGCGTGAAAAGAACTAATATCATGCAGTAAGACATACATACACTATTAGCTGCTAAATGGTGCTTAATGTGAGATACAAGTTGATACAAAACAAACAAAACATCTAAACACCACCACCACCAGAAAGGACACTGCAAGAACAGGTCTTCCCTTGCTACGATCCATACAGAAGTTATACATCACATGGTGAATGGGACAGAGCCCACACTGAGGATCATCTCACAGAAACACAGAACAATCTAGATTAGAAGGGACCACTTGAGAGCATGTAGTCCAACCCCCCTGCTCAAGGAAGACCAGCAGAATAGATTATTCAGGATCATGTCCAGTCAGGCCTTAAATATCTCCCAGATGTTTAAACAACTTCTTGGGCAACCTGTTGCAATGTTTGACTACTTGCACAGTTTAAAAAAAACCAAACAACTTTCTGGTGTTCAGAGGGAACTTCATGTGTTTCAGTTTGTACATTAGTAAGAACAGGCTGGCTTCCCCCTCTTTGAAGTTTAGACCCCCTTGAGCCTTCTCTTCTCCTGGCTGAAGAGAGCTTCCCCAGCTCTCAGTATGAAAGATACTCCAGCCCCTTGATCACCTTTGTGGCCCTGCATCACACTCCCTCTCCTAAGTCTCAACACTTTTCTTCAGGAGTGCCCAGATCTGAACACAGCAACTCTAGGTATGTTCTCACCAGTGCTGAATAGAGAGGTAGGATCACCTCACTCATTCTGCTGGCAATGCTTTGCCTAAAGCAGCCCAGGATGCTATTGGCATTTTTTTGCAGAAGGCTTGTATTACTACCTTGTGGCCAGCTTGTCCACGGTGAATCCAAGGGACTTCTCTGAAGAGTTACTTTCCAGCTGGGTGCCCCCTTGCATGTTACTGGTTATTAACAACATAGGGTTATTTGTCCCTAGGTGCAGGTCTTTGTAGTTCCCTTTGCTGAATTCCATAAGGTTCCCATTTGCCCAGTTCTCCATCTTGTCAAAGTCCCTCTGGATGGCAGCACAACCCTTAGCACTACCAGACTTGGACTTACCAGGTCATTAGTGAAGCGGTTGAACTGCATTGGCCCCAATATTGATCTGTAGCGTACAGCCCTAATGACTAGACTTGAGTCTGCTTTGACTCTGAGCTCAGTCATTTGGATGGTTTTTAATTTGCCCTCCCTGTCCAAATACCTAACACACACTTGTCCAGCTTGACTGTGATGTTTATTGTTACTCAGTAAAACCTTAAGACGTATCTACTGCTCTCTATTAATTTAACATTGCTGTGACACTGTAAATGGATAAGCGTACTCAGTTCTAAATATTTCATCTCTTTTCTAATCATAGTGCTGCTCCTCCTAAACAAGCAAGGGTAATCTTTCACAAGTCACAGGCTAGGTTATAAATTGCAACAGCCTTTAGCATTAACTGCAGTTTTACGCAGTGGCAATATTTCCTTCCTTCTCCACCCAGACAATGACACCAGTGCAACTAAGAGTGCTGATGACTTCCTCAGAAGAGGAAGCTCCTGTTGCTGTGCCCCACAAGCTTTGGAATCTGCGCAATCACATTAAGCAGCAGAAACTGTAAACTGATCTCACAGCCTAAAACAGAATACAAGAAGCAAGTTTACCAGTTTAGTTACCATACTGCATGTCTTCACTATGATCATGTGATTTGCTATGCCCCACACAAACCCGGTCAAAGCTGGAAACTGAATTCAGAATTTTAGGCCATATGGCCAAATGTTGTGGAAAATCAGTATTAGTTATTTCAAGGGAAGTTACGCATCTTGCTATGAGCCCATTTATCAAGAAACTGTTTTATCAGGAGATCCTCAACTAAACAAAGCAAATTCAGTTCTATTCTGCCCCTTTCCTCCTCTGCCTCATAAGGCGTAGAGTCCTGTGCTTTCGGTAGCTGAAATTCTGCTTTATTTCCTGAATAGCTCTTTCTAAACAGTTCTAGAGGATCCTTTTCTTGAGTTGTATACTAAACCTCTAGCTAGTTTAACAGCTGCATTTAGAGAATTAAACATGATCCATATGACATAATCCTTTGCTGTAGCACTTGTTTACAATTCTTGTCAGAGTCAATGAGTACAGTCATGTAACCAGATGAAAAGGGCACATATGACTACATAAGTGACATGCATAGTCAGTGCAACAGAAAGCAAGTTTACATTAACAAAGTAAAAGCAAGTGCAGAAGATACCTTGCTCGTTAAAAATTTCCAAGCTCGTTAAAAATTTCCAATTTCCACAGTTACTAGTATCCAGTAAAAGTGGCTAATCTATATAGGGCATATGTTGTGTTATTAAAACTCTATTTGTATAGCATGCAATGTATAACTTAAAATTGGCAACTAAAAGGTGTATTTTGCTACTTTTGGTACTTGCATTACAATATTCTTTGCTAGCTTTCAGCATTGTTTCTTGGATTTGAGAAGTCTAGAACTCAGTCACTTGAAAATGATGTAGCTTACACCGAAGTAGTAAGAACAAAGGTTTTATTTTCAAATTTTACAGAAAAAAATTTAATAATGCTAAAAGAAAGCAGCTAGAGAGCAACTTTCTGTATATATTCCAGATAGAAACTCAGGCACTTAAGTTAACATATTTTGCTGTTACAAACCCAGCTTTCCCATAATAACTATTTATATTTTTTCCCATAATAACTATTTACATTTTTCTACAAATATTAAAACTGAATTTATGCCATGAAGAGAACATGTAAGAACATTTTTTAAACATGTTCATACTTGCACATTCCCAAGTGTATATACAGTCAAAATCCCCAACCAAGGCACTAGCCCAGATTATGTGCACATTAAAATATACTTTTTAAACTTGCACTGTTCCTTTTAATGTACCAAGTTACTTGTTTTCTCCCACTAGTCTCACTTAAGTATCACTTTGTAAGCAGGGGGAAATGGGGCTCACAGTAGGCCCAGTTCAGATAATTTTTCCTGTTTTTTGATCAGAGTGTATCACCTTGTTTCACTTAAGTTATAAATCAAGCATTTAAAATTAGACTGCAAATTTAAGTGTCACTTTTCTGAACATACACAACGAAATACTAAGAAGTATGTTTAGCAAGTTAGAGAACACTATGCACACATTCACAAGTATTTTATGTTGTTCAAGAATTATGATCTTTCTTATTTAGGTAATAATGTACAAGAACTTCAGTACAAGTGTTTTAACAGTGCTTATTCTTACTGACTTCTTTTGAAAGCCCTGATTTATGTGTGTATAGCAGATACCATTTCTGAATCCTTTTGTGATAGGGCTGCATTTGCTGGTGGAGGTTTATACAAGCATATTGCCATGACCACAAAGATGATTGTGATGATTTTGCAAGCAGCACCTGAATGCAAAGAATAGAAGAAGAATTCTTATTGCAGTCACTTTCAATAGTAGATGAACATTTCAGTCATTTATAAAGCTTCACATAGTGAGTTACACTGTAAGACTTTTAAATGGATGCTGTGAGTTCCGATGTATTACATGAAATGCAGAGAGCAGGTAAAGAGAGTCTTCCAACTGATTTCAGACACCTCAGCTGCCTGCCAGTTCTCTCTTGCAGCAGCTATTGCCATTATTTAAGCTCAATATTTCCTGACCCTATTCCAGCCTGAAGTACAAGTCTTCCATATTTCTTGTTTCAGTACTGTTCTTCATTGCATCAACATCGTCCGTCACAAACTAAAACTCCCCGTGTACAGACTTGTTAAGTGTTCTTTCCTTAACTACCTTAAAAGCTTGCTTCATTTACCCATCACTGGTACACAGTGGTTGGTTATGCAACTTGAGCGAGCAAGGAGATGTGGGAAAGGAGGCTGTAGTATTTTACCACAAATATGTCTGAGCCTGAATTTGTGACTCCTGCTTTTTCAGTTTCAAGATTAGATGTTAGCAGTTCAGTTTATGCTCTCTAAGTATTACAGGTGCTAAAAGACAGGACAACAGCAGCTATCAGATGCAAGCTTCACCTGCCTTCCCTCCCTCAGACATACATACATAACACACTTAAAGGGAACAGATTGTTAAACAAGTTGGGAAAAATTTTGAAAATATCTCTGAACACTAGTCAAGATCTTGATATTAATTTAGAGAAAAGAATTGAAATATGACAAGAGGAAGGGCTTCTCAGACCTTAAGACGCCAACAGACCCAGCCAGATAAGACTGAAACGTCTGCCAGTCCCTTAAAATTCGGTAAATAAAGTATGACAATATAGACTGAAGAACAAAACTGTTTTGTATTATTCTTAATAAAAAATTTTCTAGGTCATTTTTAAGAGTTACTTAACAGACGTTTGTTCCTTCTGTGATATTCTGCTTTTTGCTATTTATGAATTTTTTTTTAAATGATGCTAAAATAAAATTTTGAGTTAGGTGTTTTGTTGTTGTTTTGTTTTAAATAACTTCCATCTAGTAGTCAAGGTTAATGTATCTATTACCTTATATATGTTTTTCATAAGTGACTTACTTATGCCCATCAGTAGATAAGCCATTCTTTCATTGTCATAAACCCAACAGGCTCCTTTAGTTTTACATTCGTTAGTATCCCACAGAGTACAACTGTTGTCTATAGCAACACCAAACAAAATTGGTCCAGGAATTGTACCTAAAAAAAATATCACAGTAAGATGTTAGAACATTTGATTTACTTGGCATAGTCTTACCTGGTCTTAATGTATACAGTGAAAGGCCAGGCTGGGGAGAAAGATAAAATGGTAACACTTCATACTGAACATAGCATTTTAATCTAAGTCACAGGGCTCATATTACATAGCAAATGTGCCTCAATTGCTCCTAATTAACAGGATGCATAGAGTATCAATTAATTCTTTATATAGCTCTCACTTTCTCAAGCAAGAAGTTTGTTGAAAGACTTGAGCTGCTCATAACTTCCTTGGTTGTGATTGGAAAAGAAGAATGTGATTAAAATCAGAGGGGAAAAATAGCTAATCAAGGAAGCAGGATTTTAAATGAAAGAAGTCCCTTTCATCAGGTCATATACATTAATCTGTTCCAAATGCATAGAAATAAAATAATCTGTTAATATGTTCAGTTATACGCTTCTCCACCCCCTCAGATATAGCCAAGCTTCTAGGAAAAATTTCATGTAAAATGAATAGTGTCTAAAATACTCCTGCACAGAATTTGTTAGATGTGTCATGTTTGTTACAACAGTGTTTCATAAAGCACAAGTGTTTTGCATTCAGGTATAGCAAATTTTATAATAAACAATTCAGGTACAACACTAGATGTCTACCTAACATACTCAAGGTCTAACCTGTTCTTGAGCTAACAAGCAGCTATGTCCTCACCACAGCTTTCTTGTCTAAGACCCCTGTGCAATTCCTCCAGTCTATAACATAAATATCTTGTTGGTAGCAATGCTGTTAGCTCCTGCCTTTTTCAGCCAGTCAGTACAGACAGTGCAAAAAGTTCTCCTAGCCTCTGCTCCACAGTGAACAGTTAAGACTGCCACAGATAGCTTAACTTGGAGTAAAATGAAGCAGAGAAGCCCTCACACAACACTTAACAGTACCTCCTAGCTAATTCCTCTTTGATTATATTTACTCTTGTTAAGTTTTATTGGTAGAATGACTTAGATTAATTGGAGTTTCAATAGATACAGCAAAGCAGAACTCAAATGGCTAGATATTTGATCTCAAATTATAGGGAATGGCTGCAGTACTAGATTCTGACCTAAAAGTAACTGAGCCTTGACCCAGTCTTGAAGTACATATGTCATCTAAAAGGTGTCTAAGACTAAAACAAGAGGTTAAAATATGCCTGAGAAAATTTAAATAAGTTGTTCTGAGAATACCTGCATTTAGCTCTGTGTTTTATTTAAGGTGATTTGCCTGTCTTACTAGATCCTGAAGATACTTGGATTTAAAATTTAAGTAGTAGATTTCCCACCTAAAACCTCAATCATATATGTACAAGTGTATACAATTTCAATAAAGGCTAAAATTAGTCAAAGGAACTGAAAGGGAAGGGAGAAGAGGGAGGACTCCACCAATCCACTATAAAATACACTGACAGGGTCAATAAGGATGTAACTGTATGAGACTGTCACTTTCGTTTAATTTCTGGAACAGGGGCTGTTAACTACACGAAGCTGTTTTTTATTACATCAGTTTTATCTCAACTTTCAGAATAGGCCTCATTCTGGGTGAGGTGACAGCAGGTGCCCTTTGCTGAAGAAATGATAGTTACCCATATTTTTTTGTTCTTACTGGCACAAGCAAAAGGCTAAAATGAGCACGCATGCCCTATTTAAAGAGGAACTAGAATCCAGATGGCATCCGCCTTAAAACAAGTGTATTCTATAAGCTGATGACAGACTGCTGCAAGTGCCCATGAAAGCTTCTTAATGCATTATTTTTAAGTCTAGAAAAATGTCAAAGAAATGATTAGAGGCAAATTTTTCAAGAAAGCCATACCAAGCAGTCGTAGAAACACTGACTGTACTCCAAGAGCAAATGAACGCTGTTTATCTGGCACACACCTGTAAACAAAATTTTCAGTTTAAGACTTGGTAAACCAGTTTTAAATGTTCCATTTCTCTTCTTTGACCCTCACTGAATAACCTGTTAATGGCAGAGGGTTTTAGAAATCCAGTGTGGAGAACGAGTAACCAAACAACTTCAAGAGGTGTTTTGACAGAAACTACAATAGCTTATCAAGGAATATCAGATTGTTAAACTGGTTTAACAAAACTATAAACAAAAAGCTAGCTCACTAGTGGCACTCTAATGCACTGTTAAACACTTTTCCCACAGAATAACTACGGATTTAAGGACAGTATGAGGTTGCAATCCTGAGCTACTATTTCTAAATAAGCAGTGCACAAATTAGGACTAGACTTCAGCACAGCACAAGGTGTTGCATTTCCACCTGACTTTACAATTAATCAGTTCTGGCCTATACTATAAAGATCAATACATTGATAGCTAGCATAATTTACCTCCTATTTTTTCAGATATTTCTACAGCAAAAACATTTTATCCTGACAGTGCCTTAAAAATACTATCATAAAGACTGTATTTAATCTAGTTTACTTTATACAATTTAATCACTTTAATAAGTTGCATCATTGAAGCCCTGTCAGTGTTAAAAAAATTAGTATTTAAATATTCAGGAGTTATTCCCTCATCCAGGCATATATATGAGCGTTAGCTAGAGAAAAACATTCAAGATGAGCAGTTATCAGCAGTCACTATTAGGATCCTCCTACCCACAAAGGCAAGTAGAGGAAGGAGAGTGAGTTTTTGCATAAACATGGGTGGTTACTTCTAGAATTAGAACATCATCACAAACGTAGGATTACACTTAAGTTGCACAAAATAGGCCTGCAGAAAAGATACCAGAATACACTGCAGTAACATACCACATTTACCTATTTAAATTAGGTTTTGTACATTTAAAACTGCTCTACAGTCCTCTTCCAGAAAAAACATTTTACCATTTCAGTTGAAATGGACAAGGTTTAAAAATTCCAAATGTTATTGCTTAGAATTATCTAAATAAAATGATGTCAGCTCTGTTTTGAGGATAATGCAAAACTTCACATTATTCTGCTCCCACCCTGCTAGGACAAGCTGTTAATTTCAGATTTACAGCAACCCTCAACAGGAAGCTACTATAAAGTAGTGTTGCAGTGTATCATTTCCCTCACCAACCCACTGGCTGGAAAGGCTGGAAAGTTGGAAAAAGGGCATCTAACCATGTCCTCCCAGTGCATCATGGGTATACTGCATGTGTGCCTATGCACCATGAATCTTCTTCTTTCCAAAAGTATTAGAGGTACCAGTCAGACTTCAAAGTGAAACAGTTCTACTTTCAGGATGAGGACTACATATTTAAAAAAAAAATTATATATCTTCCATACATATAAGTTTCAGCAATTTGAAAGACAGTCAAACCACTGGTTAACAGCCACATACATGCTGTAATGTTTTATGTTGACTACCACACATACAACATCATGTGAAAGGTAGTCTACGGTTCTTGACAGACTATTATTTTGGAAGTCAGAACTCTGAACTGAGATAGGAATCAGAAGTTGAAAATACAAGACTAATTGCTATTTTGTTCTCTTCTTGGTACAATTTGAAATCCTGGCACTACCAATGCACAGGCTAATTGAATGTTTTCTTCATTCAAGCACACAGCATGTTTATTCCTTCATGCTTAGACTAAAGTAGCCATAAGAGGGATTTTGCTACAGGGAGGAAAGATTTACTTTTTTTTTTTTAATAGATCCAAACAGTATCTACTAACCAAATGTAATCAGAGATAGTCAACAGGGCAAGACTTTGCTTCAAGTACTGCCTGCTTACTACACAAAGTACTAAACTGGAAATCCCTTGCACACTGGTTTAAGTCCACTTTCCAAAACTAAAACAAATTAGAGTATTTCACTGATCTGAATTTTCACAAAAATGCCACCTATTTCTCAGCCCAGCAAACATACCTGAGAATGGCCACAGTTGTTGGAGTAACAGCCATAAATGTAAAAACAACAGCAAAAAAGAAGAAGGTCAGGAATAAAGGTAAAAGTTTGCATTGTGTTGGACACTTCCCAGGGACAGCTTCATAGAGAAAGTCTTCCAAACCATTCTCTTTTTTTGGTTTCCCAATACAGGAACAGTTGTGGTATGTCTACAAATAATGCACAAACGAAAAATTTAGCGCTAAGAATGACACTAAGTGACAGTAATACAGTATATGTTCATTGGGTCTGAAAACTGAATATAAGAATAAACCCTGACTTTACAGGATAGGAAATAGTCAATTTCCTGATGATTATATGTCACTTTAACCCTCATTTTTAAAACTAGTTCAGTAGAGCTTGACCAATCCAGCTCACCTGAGCAGAAGTTACATTTGGTTTTGTGATCTAAAAAGACAGCGATAGTCTCCACTGTCTGTGGAGCAATTTTTATAGGTAGAAACACGAAAAACTTAAACTTCAACATTTTAGTGTTAGAGGCATGAATCTATGCAGAACTTATTAAAATCAAAGTATGCCTTGAAAAACTAACTTTTACACTTGAATCTCACTAGAAATCAGTGAAGATAACACCAGTTACTGTGTACAATTAAGAAAGAGCAAGCTACACTGTTCAAAACAAGATTTTTTAAAATATTGATATATAGATACCAAAAATTTGAAAATACATCCTTTCCAAACTAATCACCTATTTGAAAAGGTGACAAACACCACGGAGGGTGTCAAAGGTTGGAGCAATGGAGGAAATGCCCTATTCTGTTTCCCCATATCAGACTGTTTTCATTTGCAAAGTGTAACTCCTGAACAAAGGGTAGCCAAAAGCTACAGTTCCCTTACAGCACAAAATATATTCCATGGTTCTCAAAAGTCATTTTTCCAATACTAAAATTAGCTAACATTATTACCTATTTTATCAACCAAAACTACTGATTATTTCTGTATAATTCAGAGGCTATAGTCCAAAAACACCTGTGTGGACTACTAAAAACTGTTACTTGAAACAGGTTCATTTTTTTTGATTCACATCTACTTGTGCTACTATTTCCTGACTGTCAATTCTATTTCAAGTACCTTCAAGTTCAATGTATTTTCAGCATTAGAAAGTTTAGTAGAAGTAATATCTGCAACATGACATTGCACAAATAGAAACATACTGTGACTGACAAATGAAACTCCTACAACAGAAGAAAGCTCAAAGGAAATGGGAAAGGGTGATGTGCCTATAAAGCTCACAGAACAATGCAGGCTGAGTGATCACAGCTATTGCAACTTTGCAGAAAGTAAACAGCTATGTCAGTTGAATGGATAGCCTGATGGTGTGTTTCTCCCTGAGTTCATTATAACAGTGCGAAAGCCTCAGTCTCAGCCAGACCAGAATGCGGGGAGTGTGTCTCAGCCCAACATAGAGTATAAAAAAACCAGACAACTGGCAGAAGAATTTCAAATAGAGCAAAGGGCCTGAGCTGGCTTCAACCCATGTATGCCTTCCCAAAAAGTTTGGGAGGCCCAAAATCGAAATGGTGAGCACGTTAGAGACCAGTAATGGGAATCATACTGGTATTGTGACTGAACCATGTATTGCAGCCATTGTATTTTTTTAAGCGTAACTTTCATTTGTATTGTGTTTTCAGAATATTTTGTATCACTCTGCTAATCAGAAATCCTGCGTAACATCAACAGCCATTAGGCAAGTAAATTTGATATTAAAAATAACACCATCCACAAGTGGAATATCTGAAAGCGCTGGGCCAGAGAGTATCAGACTCTGATTCATACCTACATTCATCCTACTTAGACATCTGTTTCCAATCCACACCGATTTTTCTTCTAGTAAATACCACTTACATTCAGAAATACTGCAATTTCCTGTCATACTAAGGGAAGAATGTTTTCAATATAGAATGCATTTTTCAGGAAATAGAACAGACCATGTTAGCTATCTTCATAGCATAAAGTACCTTTTTCATGTTGTTAAAAATATGTGATGCACATCCTGCGAAACAGGGAGAAAAGTACTGGACTTCATCTCTGCCACAAACTGGGTAGTACATAGAATGCAAACATCTGCAGTTAGCATTGCATGGTGCTCTTAAGTTATATAGCGTTCCTGTTCTGAAAGGTAAAAGTTAACAGGCTTTTAATAAAGTAATTTACATACCTCCTAGTTTTAAATAAGTACTGCAGTATTTACAGGATAATAAATCTCAAAATATTCAAGTGATTTACCGACTTAATTGTTTAATAATAACCCATGTTCTCTGTAGTTACAACCAGTGCCTTGATAACTTAAGCATGTCAATCCTAGAAGTGTTTAATAAAATCAGTAGCAATGTTTGTCCTGTTTATAAGTGCAGACAATGTCTCTTTCCCTGATGTATGAAGAGAAACTCATCTTTTAGTCATGCATCCTTTAGTCAGAAAAATATTAAAAGAAGAAATACAGCTTAATGTACACAGGTTCTTAGGACACAAAACTTCTTGCTCTAATATAACTTTTCTGAGGAAGTCTAGCAGATGAGGCCATTAAATGGTCCTTAAAAGCTCAATATGTTGGGTATTCTTTAATAGTAAAACAAAGCAAAAAGTCCCTAAGACTTGTGAGAATAAACTGAACTACAGAAATAGTCACTGCATTTCTGTTCCTTTTTCAAGGCAATATTGGGCAAAAGAATTTGGCAAAAGCAATTATTTCAAGTGTTTACTACATGAAGTAAACCACGTTAGTTTTGCTTATATTCTAATTTAATAATAAAATAGTTAGTGCAAGCAAACTTTGTTTATTAACATATGAACTCAAAAGTTATTCTCTATTCATGTGGTACTGAACTTATAAAAGCTCTTCCCATCCCCCACTCCCCTCACCACACACTTTCAGGCTATTTTTCAATAGAAAGAATGCTTGCCATGAAGGATTGCTTCAAAACTTCCACAAAAAAAGAAATGACTGCATTAATTTCCAAGTCAGATCTCAGAGCACTGATAATTTATTGAACAAATGCTTCTGAGAGAATATCATAAGCAGGAGTCAGACACTTGGCTATTCCTCCCCAAGCTTATAAATTTGTTAAAGCCACTACTATGTATTTTAGTTCCTTAGTCCTTCATGAAACAGTTTTAGAATGGCACTGTATTAGTGTCACTAGCTATTCAGATACAGATAACATGTCCAGCAAACTACAGTCCAACATGTAACAGAGAATTAGATAAAACTGAACCATTTTGTACCCTTGGTCAGCTGATCATTATCATTGGACCTGGTACCTGGTAAGAAATAGGGATGGCTTCACACACTATTTTCTATGCAACCTCTCTAGTATTCAATGGCTACAGACATATTCTTTTGCTCACTATGTAACTATAAACTTTCCACACCAGCCTTCATCCTAGTTTTCACAGTTCTGAAGTGTCCACAGTAATCTTATAGCTAGCATTTTATCACACAGTAAAGCAAAGGACACTAAGTGTCAAATAACTATACATTCAAAGGCCAATTTTGACAACTGATATAGAAGTTGTAAAGATAGAATGTGTGGTAACTTGGGCTTAAAGGATTTATTTTTTTCCAGTCACCAGTGTATGAAATTGGGTCTATTCATTTTGTATGCCTTCTGGAAAAGGAATGCTAAATGAATGGTTAAGGTATCATGGCATTAAATTTCTACTCTGTTAGTGAACTAGAAGGCTGACTCCCCTCAGTCACTACTGCCTCCAAGCCCTTTGAATTTATATCTCTTTAACCTAAAGTTATCAGTTTTACTGTTTTCATACCTACCCTAATGAGAGACCTGAACAAAGTATTTGGTTAGTCTTGCCTGTCACTCTTTGCATTTTTGGGTAAACTCACATTTGTCAGTTATGGTTATGTCAGTGACTCCCTTAAAGGACCTAGCAAAATTAGTAGCCTTCATATTCTGTAATATTTGTGCACTTGGTTGCCTCCATGAGTAATATGTGATTTTCCTGCATTCTTCTATTTGTTATATGTTCATTTTAAGTCAGTCAAAAAAAACACGGTAACTACCAAATGAAGAAACTATATAAACCTAACAGTTGATTAGATGTTTTTCTTTTTTTCTTTTTCTAGAAGAATTAAAATCTTGCATATGCATTACATGTTACAAAACCAAATTCCACTCCAACCTATCTTCAGCATTTTCATGGTACACTTCATGCTGTTGAGTTGGGAAAGTGTAAAGATCCTCCTCCCCATCCTATTTAGGTTCAAATATCTTCTTATGTATCAGAGCATAACTTACAGATTCTGCTTTTGTACAAGACAGCAGTACCTAACCCTTTAGTAAAGTGGACATTTTAGGGAAAACAGCAAAAAGCATTCGTAAGATAGTCACCCAGTTGCACAGCACACTACTAGCAGTCCAGAGCTACCAGCTTACTAGTGTTATTTTGCACAGCAGCAAAAAGAGAGATTCTCAAACAGCTGAAATTGACTCTGGCTCTCCGTTCATGACAGAGCATTCATGACAGAGTAACGGACCACTGAAGAGCACAGTTTTGCCACAGCCAGCTGCCTTCCTCCTGCTTTTAAACACTGTCCATGCTACAGAAAGGTGTACTACCTAAAACAATGAGAATTGAAATATTGCAATCTTATCTAATTCCTGAGGTCATGATTGAGCATTTTATGCTCAATCACTAAATGAGCATTTAGTGCCTATAGTGGTGATTTGATGGCATACATTTGTTGTTGAAGTTTTGAAAGCAGAATCATTTTCTAAAGAATACTTGTACTTGCAGGTATTTACTTTTAATCTTGCTTCAAATTCACTTTTCTGACTTTTTCCTCACTGTGACTTGTGTTTCTAGAGTAAGCTTTGTTCACAGCAATAGGAAGAACATTTATCCTATAGTTTATTACAATTACTACAAACATCTGAAAATGAGTTACAGACTACATTCTTATTAGGAACAAGAATTGTATTAAGGGAAAGAAGAGTACATATTGTTTAACAAAGTCTTTCCTATACATGTTAGCCAAAAATATTTTGAATTATGTTTCAGTTAGCCGTGTTACTCCACCTATTTTATTCTTCAACTTGGGTCACTAAGCTATACTCTCTTAGCATTAAGTTCTTACCTCTATCAACCATTTTTCTGGGGAAAAATAAAATCTCAGTTGTAAATGGAGACCCAATGTACTAGAACCCAATGCTACAATATCTTCATTTTTCTAGGGAAATATTTGCAATGAGTTTAAGTTGCAGTGCACCTCAGTGCTCTGTCATGAAATTGGTGCACACATGCCCTGCTCCTTCTAGGAACAAACTGCCCAGATTGTCAAGACTTTGTTAATAAAGCAAGATATAAAAGATAGACTACTTCTACAGAGATATAAAACTCGCTGTAATCAATACTACAGCTATTACACCTAGAATGATTACAGAAGTTTGGCTTTTTTTGTGTTGAGCAAGACTAGTCTGCGCAGAACATTTTGCAGGCAATATATTAGTACATTTTTTAAATTATCTATTGTATAAAGATTCCAATGCAACATTTTCGGGTTCCTTATACCAATCCAGTTTCGTACACCAAGGCAAAACATGACATTTTTAAAGGTTTTGTATTCTGTGATATATCTTATTTATTTCAACAAACTCAAGAGTGGATTAAAATATATTTACCCATTATATGTTTCAGAGACACCTGCGAAAGGTTCATTCCCACATTTAGCAAATAAAAATACTGTGTTTAATAGTAGGGCCACTGAACAAGTGCCTATCATGAACTTGATTATGGTTTTGCAATCCATTTTGAACTTGGAAACCAAGGTGCCACTTATGATTTGGCCTAGTGCTGCTGCTGGAATTAATACAAGCCCTAGAGGAAAACAAGACACCAGCAATTACACAAATATGCAAGATATAATTAGTGAAGCAATTTACAGTGCAATTTTATGTTAAGAAAAAAACAAAACAGTTACTTGTATCTTACAATGAAGTTCATGTGATACCATTTTCAAACTATCCTACTAGAATCTGTCAACACAAGTTAATTTTACCCTTACATTACTTTTAGCCCTTCCAGAAGTTCAACTTGAGAACATAATTTATAGTTGTCCAAAATTCAAGTTCAACACCGCAAAACAAAATTAGAGTACTGCATACTGGGCAGGAATCTCTTAACTCCAGTAGGCCACTTCATGAAAATACAAAATGTTCTCTCATTGCTTCAGTGTTTTGCGGTTTGTTGTTTTTTTAACATGTCCGTATTCTTTGTTACACATTTTTATGTTGAACAAGATAACATAATCACTGTTATACAAGACACAGCACAAGATACAATAAGGCAGCTACAAAAAGATTAAGTCTGCATCGGTGGATCAGTTTTGCTGTCATAGTCCATAATGATTTATCCTCTTTGTACTACTAGGATTCCAGATACATAAATAAGTATTTTCACATGACTAATCTACAATACAACACAGAATTCAGTGTAACTTGCATTGTCTTGAGACAGGTAATTTTAAAGACAGTTCAGGTACAGTGGCAGAACTGCACTGGCTGCATATACCTTATTAGGGAAAGGCTAAATTAACCCCTTACTTATGGGTAAGGGCTGATTTTTTTCAGCTGCCATTCATCTTTCTTCCTTTAGCAGACACTAATGCTTAATGCTCCTTCAGCTGATTTTAAATGAGGAAAATTATATGTTTTTCACCAAGAATAAGAAAGGAATAAATTAAAGATTCAGCAGCACACCAAATTCTCTTTCTATCTTGAATATGAATATCAAATCTTCTGAACCCACAGGCAAGTAGATTTGCATCCTTGATGAATTCAGTACCAGAGTTTTCATAGGGTAGGCAAGAATAATTAACAATACTGTTTCTGCTGTGAACACTGCATTTCATATAAGCATATTAATAAGTATCTCAGACAAATACAAGAGGCCTCTATAAGCTTCCACCTATAATGCTAATGAGGTGTTCAGTATACTATGTTAAGATTTAAAAATGAAAAGTTACATTACCGCCAAGAGTTGCTGAAAAACTTGACGTCTTTCCAAACTGATTTTCTATAAACTTAGGTAGAAACGTGGCAAAGCCAGTGGCAACTAAAGCTTCTGAAGAACTGGCTATTATTAGACTCATAAGCACTGGATTCTTCAACAATATCTGTCGGGGGAAATTAGCATAACGCTCAGGAAATGTTTCATTGTAGTATCATGTAAACTAGAAGTCACTATATTTTAAAGCAGATACTTTCATATGAAGCTTCACTAATATGCTTTTCTTGCTTTAACAATCTTAATCATCAACAAAATTAATATGCATTATAGTATCAGTAGCACTGGAGACTTCCTTATCACAACACAAAGCAGCAATTACGCTTCTAAACACTCATGTATCACCTGAAGAGATTTTATTTCTCAGAATCTATGTTTTAGTAAATTCAAGATTTCCTTACCAGGAGAGCCACAGGAAAGTCTTTAAAACTTTTTCCAATATTCTTGGTCTCAACAAGCACCTCACTTCCATCATTATGGGTTTCAGAAACTTTTTCAGCCTGTATTTTTGCTGTTCCTATAAATGGGTATATTTATTGACAATGGAAACATTGAATACCTATGTTCTTAGACTTAAGTCAGGAAAAGCCTCAAAATAAGTGTTTCCTTTCCTTGGGAAAACTAGCTCAGACGTTGTAAGTCTTACTGAATAATTCATTGGTACAGGTCCATGAAATGATTAATAATGTATTGCTGTGGAAAGAATTCAGCTGAAAGCATCATGCTTCCATTGGAAGGCCTTGGCTGCAAGAAGGTATTATCAG
>JAOXNV010014885.1:0-13711 GCA_028565915.1 Momotus momota
GAAGGAGACTCCACAGCCTCTCTGGGCAGCCTGTTCCAGTGCTCTGTCACCCTCACTGTGAAAAAGTGTTTCCTTGTCTTCAAATGGAACCTCCACCTTTGTGGGACTTGATGATCTTGGAGGTTGTTTCCAGTCTTAACAATTCTATGATTCTATGAACATCTGCCTGAGCTTCGCTTTCATCTTGTATTTCATGTCATCTGCTTCCCTAGGAGAGATTGACCTACTGATCCTCTCAAAAGCACAAGCCAGATATCCAGGGGTCACCATCAACAACGATGTGATAGAGCCAAGTGCTGACCAAATCTCCAAGTACAAAGGTATTTTTACATTAAACCAATTAAATTTACGTTAAGTACCCTAAATGCATTAAAAGGGGTTGAATGCTCAGATGCTTTCTTGTCGAAATTGACTCTAAAAAGTTAAAAAAAACCAAGTCAGTTTATGCTTTTTTGCCGTCACTGTTTTTCAACAACTTTCAGTCTCTCATTAAATCTTAGTGTCTCACACTGCAAAGAACTGTGTGTGGCAAAAGGCTGGAGCTAGAGAGATTCTAAAAGCTAAGCAAAGTGGGAACTGATGGGTGATTATATGGGAATAGAGTAAAATTCCCACGTTTCAGAAAGTTTTTCTCCTTCAACTCCCGCTGATTCGGGATCCTTCCTCAACATCAAAAGGAAAATTCTAGTGTCTCATGGTAATTCTCTCATATCTTAAAAATCATTTCCAAAAAACAAATGTCTAAACCTTACAGTGTAGCACTAAATTAGTTACCATCCTTTGAATTAGAAAACATGGAAAGGAAAGCAAAACAGATAGGAAAGACTTTTGCCATGTGTTCTGTGGCTTAAAGCTTATTTCACCAGCCCAAAGGTCTGAGCAACATTCTTGACAGAAAGCCAAGCATTTCCAAGGAGGATTGAATGTTAACAGAGATACTTCGGCCAAATTGCCCTACAAAGGGAGCGTTAAATATTAATTCACAGTTTGATTATCACCGGAGTAACACTTACCAGGCTTAACCTTAGCAAGTACTTATGGTCTTGTATGGAGGTGACACTAGCTACACCCTAGAGGCGGTGAGCAGCCCCAAGCAGAGCACACCTTGCCAGGAAGCGGTTGCTGAATGGAGGTGGCAGTAATGAATGAGCCTCTTCAGCAGTCTGCCTTGTTGGAAATGCTCCAAGGCATAGTAAACACCAGACTGCAAAGCCATGCTGTAAACCTCCAGCTCTTACTCTTGTTTAAGTCCTTAAAAACAAAGCATTTCCAGTATGAAGCAACTTGTGGAAGTTGACGAAAAATAAAAAAAAAAAAAAAAAAGAAACAATCCCTTTCTTCCTGCAGTGGGGGAGCTTAGAGTAGCCGAAAGCACCAAAGGCTCCCAGGAAACATTTTTTTTTATGTCTGCCTCTGCATTACATGGACCTGATCTTTGGAAAGATGGCTCATGTCAAATCCCAGGAACTTTTACATCTCCCCAGGCTGAGATGGTGAAGGATGGGTAAAAGAGCATCTGCTCTGTTTATAAAATGGTTTTGGCACTTACACATAGAATTCCTGTCCTGTCTGGTTGTGGACCATAGACTACATGGGACTGGATTTGCACTAAATCTTCTCAGTGGTCCCACCTCCTACCACCAATTAATTGGCAATCCTATCCTACTTCAGTAAGTCTCTTTCCAGAAGAAAGTTAAAGAAAATATGAGACGTCGTCCTTATTTTAAGTTTTATGCTAAACAAGAAATGAAATATTCATCTGGATTTCTTTCTTTAAACTATCTTATTTGGTAATTAATCATGTCCCCAGTAGGTATCATTAATTAGGTTTCTGAGCCCTAAGATTTTCCAGGGAGAATTAGAAACCTTATCTGCGCCTCTGAGGATTCAGTAGTGATGTTTTCTGCCTAAGCAGATACTTTCTCCTTGGGAAGGAGAAGCCAAGCTGACAAGAGAAACTTCATACTGGGACATGCAGTGATGACAAACTGAGGTTTCTCTTGGGCTGTGTCGTACAACTGATACTGTCCTCAAAGCCCCATGGCCAGGCTTTGGTTTTCTTTCTTTCCTGGTCCATGTCCAGGTAAAGTCCATTGATAACCATGGTTGGAGTGTTGGTGGCCCCACAACTGAGCTGCATTACCACTGCCTGCACAGCACAACAGCAGGCAGTCCAGTTTTGATGGCACTTATCAAGGGCACATGACCAGCTTCTGACCCAGATAACAAATTCAGGAAAAATGGTTAGAGTGATACATTTTGGCTTCACAGAATCACAGAATCACAGAATGTTAGGGATTGGAAGGGACCTCAAAGGATCATCAAGTCCAATCCCCCTGCCAGAGCAGGAACCTAAATGACATCACACAAAAAAATGACATCAGACAAATCTTTGGGCAGAAACTTCCCATAATCAGGATGAGTGCCCTTTCTGCAATGTTGACGTTAAAAGCCCACTGTGGCAAGCAATTCGGCTTTCTTCCTAGCGCCTCCTTGCTGTCTGTCTAGCAACTGACTGCTTGTGATGGTGAGGTGAACTGCTGCTGAATGAAGCCCGAATTTAAAACAGCAAATTAAATGTGAACTGCAAGCGCCGGGGCCAGTGACTGATAAAAGGAAACGAACAGAATAACAGCAGCAGCCGCCGAAAGGAGCGGCCCGTTTCCAGCTGCAAAAGAGAGGAGATAAGCGCTGATGGAGCATTTCTCATCCGTCCGGCGGGGATGTGTCCTAATCAGAGCCCAAAAGAAGAAACATTGTGATTAGTGGTATAAAGGCGCTGGTCTTAGCAAATCATGTTGTTTTGAACATGTGTTCTGTAGCTAAGGCTCAGTCTGCCTTTGGGCCAGCTAAATTTCAAATTTATGTTAACTCCAGCGAAGCACAGGAATCGCATCAGGGTTAGCTTTGTCCTGGAGCAATCCCGAGCACCAGGCAGGAGCGCAGTGAGATGAGCTCCATATGCCAGCAGATGGACATTAGTATTCTGGCATCCCCTAAATTATGAAATTCTATCTCAGTTTCGCTCCCGTAAAAAGCAAAGAAATGCAGTGCTGAGCCAGGCCCTTGGTATAACTTACGCCTCGAATCCACTTCTCCAGCTTTCCACTTTCCTCAGAAAACACACCATGTATCACTCCTTTTACCGGGCTTTACTTTAAAGCAATATTATCCCTTTTACCTGAAGAAATTGGACAAAACTATGGGCTTTTGAAAAATTATCTAAACACAGCAGAAGCCGAATGTCAAGAGGTGGGTCCTTGCTGATGGAGAAAAGCTCCTTCCCTCACCCACCATCCCTCAGACACTTCCCCCAGTGAGCCATTTGCTTTCTCTGCCATTCTCAAGCTTTTAATTGTGCTTCTCCCCAAAATAAAACCCCTTTGATCCATTCTCAAGCCACTGTATCTATTCGTTTTGTCTCTGGAAAACCCTTCACCACGGCATGGCTTCTGCTCCGCCACGTGGGTTTTGTGGGGCATCTAAGCGAAGGGGGCTTCAGCTTTTTTCCCGTTTTGGCATGAAATGTACTGCCCACAGCTTCATCACTGCTTATCCAGCCAACGTCTTTTAATTCAGCTTGAACCACTCAAAGGGAGAAGCTTCCTTCCTTTTTTTTTTTTTTTTCAGATAAGGGCTGGAGGAGCCCAAGTGAGTGTGCAAAAGGAAAAGCATCAGACGCTCTTAAGACTTCATGCTACAGAGACCTGTCCAGCTCCCTTCTCACACACGGGCCCAAGGTTTTAAACATTCCACTGCTGTGTTAAACTGATACCAAAACTCTCAACCTAAGTATGACTTTTGGAATGGAAAATGGTCCTGTATTTGCAGTTGAGATAATTGTCCTGCCTTCTCCTGTATCTCAGAGCGCGTGGTTGGGACATCAAACCTTGAGAACATAAAGTTTACCTGGCATAAGGAGACAGCTTATGAATATGAAAGTCGAATGAATGCAGAAAAGAAGTTGAAAAAATGGGACTTCATTCACATGATCCAGGTAAAAGTCTCTGCTAAGTAAATATTGTCAAAGACTTGTCTGATAAAAGGATGCATGAAGTATGTGACCTCATTATCTGCTCTAAGAGGAAAAAAGGTGAGTTTATTTCCCTGTAATTTAAAATATTTAAGTGTAAGTGAACTGCAAAAATGAAAGGTGAGCTACAGCAAGGCAACTTTGAGCACAGTAGTTCTATTTACCAGTTTGTGGGTGGCAGTCAACTAAAAATACATTTTAACAAGTGTTTTCAAAGATCCTTCCCCTCTCCATGAAATTGCCTTTATATTTCCAAGTTTACAGAAGCCATTACAAGCCATCTTCACTGCTGAAAGGCAAATCTCTTTAACTCAGGTTAATGAATGAACATGAACTTGGTTTTGGGAGAGCCAGAGAGCAGACAGGGCAGGAACAGCCCCCAGCTTGCAGCACGAGCCCACTGCTTGGTGGTGCGTTCATGTGTCTTCTTCTGCCGCTGCTCTTCTGTTGAGATTGTCCCCATTTGGTTTCTTTCACCTAGTGGTACCAGTTATAATATTCACCAGGACTGCACCATATACCCATAAGCATCTCTGCTCTTTACAGATGCTATATTATGTGAAAGACATCCCAGCGACGATCCGGTATTTCCACAGCCTCCTGGAAACGCAGGCGAAGCTCCTCATTATCGTGGTGTCAGGTGAGAGCTGCTCCAGCAGTGCTGCTTGGTTGGGCAAGAGCCGTAAGGCCATTTGGGGCTCCTGCGAGTTCAGCACAGGCCAGCTAGAAACCGATGCCCATTTTTATTTCAAACAACCTTTTATCACCTCTAGAGGTGTATTGACTACGTAATAAATGATGTCCGCTCGTCTACATCCATTGAATTCTGCACACTGTCTACATACATGCAGCTCTGTGGTGCAGGCTGTAAAGCTGAAGGCTTTGTGAGCCACCAAACCCGTGCCATGGGCACAAAACACCTTTCCTTCACCCTCTGCTCTTCCCCATCCTACAGCCTGGCCAGTGATGGATGGCAGCAGAGAGCCCTGAAGCGAGAGAGAGGCTCCATCCTGCGACTTTCACTCACAAAAGCTCCTTCAGCTTCTGCTGGTTTCTGTAAAAGGCTTTCCAGGCTGGGTACTGCATGATCGCGCTCCTGGAGACTTTGCAGCGTTGAGCAAATGGCTACGGCAGGGCTCGGCCGTGCCATACAGCAGGTGTTAGAGCACATAAGGTTCATTTTCTTCTCAAACCGCCCATTTCCTTAATATCATCATTTTGGGTAGAAAACAGCATTCTTAGGCTGTTTCAGGTCTCAGAGAGATGTTCTGTGGTCAATCCAGCAGGAAAATGCAGGAGCAGAGTTAACGAGGACCTTTTAAAACTGTGGGCAAGGTGTGCCAAGAGATGCTGCAATGGTGGGGACTTCAGAAAGCAAAATTTGACTCTAGAAAGCTTTTGCTTCACAAGCTATGAAATTTTAGCTGTGTAAACAGTCACATCTGATAGTTTCGTCAGGGATGTTGTGTTACTTTTTCAGAGGGTTAAGCTTAATTTGTAATTGAATTTGGCCATCTCTGCAAACTGTATTGTGTTTGATGAGGTTCCTTTTTTGTGGTCATGAAGTGTCCACAACAAAGTGACACTTCTCTGACCTGAATTGACTACAAGTTCACTACAAGAAATCCGTATTTCAAATGATCGGAGTTACTGTTCTTGTCCTTTGGCTGCACAAGAATAGATCATAATATCAGACTGCTGCTGATTATCTGCGTACAGTTAATTGAAACTCTTTTCCAGTTGCTTAACCTGTCCCTTTGGATATTGGTGAAATGTGAACACAAGGAAGGAACATGTGTCTACTCAAAATTAATGTAATTAAAACTCTGAATTCATGAAAAGTATTTGGAGTCCTCTCTGGGCCAGGCAACTCTGTGTTTTCTGACGGAGCAGAATGGAGCAGAAATTGCCGGGGCCAGCAAGAAAACGAGAGAGCGGAGTAGGGCTCAGAGCAGCAGAGGGGAAAGGAAGGGGAAAACCTTGGAGGAAAGAAGAGTATTAGAGAGGGGAAGAAAGAAGTGCTCTGAACACAAGCACTGAAGCAAAAAGGGGTACTGAAAGATAAGCAGGACAAAGCTCATCTCAAAAAACGAAGGTAATGTAATCTCCAACACAAACACATTAGGATGTGTTAATTAAAAACCAGTCTGGGAACAGGATTCATAGGAGAGGGCTCGGTCAGTCGCCGAAGGCTGCCATCCCTCCTGCTCCGTCCCTGCCGGGAGAGCAGACAAAATCACAAGAGCTATGCGGTGTTATTTTTAACACCTTTAAAAAATCTGTTTACATCGCTTTGAAAACAAAAGTAGTGCCATATGCTGGGCCTATTGAGAGCTATGATAATAATGCTGCGTTCAGGTAGTGTATAATTACTCGGCTCAGAGATGGCACCGAGTCACACAACACTGACACCAGCAAATTTTCTGCAATTAGCGCTCTGTATTCAATTTCCACCAGGTGAAAGAAAATATTGTAGCCTCTCTTCTAAACACCGAACTGTTTATTTGGCTATAAATAACTGTTTGCAGATAAAGCATTTGCAAAACCGCCGAGCAACTGGTTTTGGTAGTTATGGAGATTTATAGTCATAACTCACAAGAGCTGCTCATTAGGCTCAAAAGTTATTTTCACCCCATCCAGTCATTGTGGGTGATCCTTTCATAAGTGATTTATAGTAGAAATGCTAAATCAGAGATCCAGGCTCGGGGAAAATAAAGATGTGAAGATGTACCTGGGGAGTTTTGGGCTTACCCAGCTGGTTTTCTTTGTAAAACATCCCTTGAGAAGAGGTGGGCTTGGCACGGACTCAGTTCTGGAGGGGATTGTGGGGCTCCAGGAGCCTTTTCCTTCCTCACTCTTCATCTTTGCACACGCAAATAGTACATGGCCAAAATGTCCTTCTGGCACCAGCGGGGAGGTCTGCCTGGGGTGAGGGGCAGCTCTGTCCTTGGCCATGCCCAACAGCACGTGTGATGGGAGCAAAGGCCGAAGGCTGGGAAGATAGTGAAATTTCATCCTGGGCTCTATTGGTCTCTGTTGGTCCACCATACATCCAGCTGCAGGGACAATGTGATCAGGGTCTTGCACCTCACATATGGTGATATGAGAGATAGTTTACTGGTAATAAGTGTTTCAATGAAACTCACATGTAGCTCTACCACAGAGTAATCAGGAGAGGGTTTGGTCTTCCAAACAGGCAGCTGAAATCTAGGGAATAGTTTCAACCAAGAAGATGGCACCGAATAGCTCACCCTCAGCATGTGGACTATTGAAGGATGTCCCTGCAAGATCCTGCCTGTGTGCATGAAGCAGTGGGGTGTGGTGTGTTGGAAGCGGGGAGGGATGAGTGCACTGAGTTGCTCTGGCCTCAGCTGGTGGCTCAGTGGGAGGTGCTGGAGCTCCAGGTTGGGTGCTATGTCCATATCCACCTTCAGCCCGCAACCCTGAGGCACCGAAGCAGGCAGGAAGCCATCTCCACCATCATGTCTCAACTCTTGAGAGATCCTGCCCACTACAAGAACAACTGCTAAAAAAAATCAGATGATCAAAAATTTGTTCAAATAATGTTTTTCCTTATTCCTGAGCATTTTTCTGGTGGTTTATTTCTCAGAAACCAGTGGCTGGGAATCTCTGTGGAGAAAGTTTGCATCTTTTCTCCCTTCAGAAGGTGTCTGCTCTTACATCTCCTCTGCTGACATCAAAAGGATACTGGATGCAGCTGGGCTGAAGTACCAGGTCCATGAGCTCCCATCCCACATGGATATAACAAGCTGCTTTATTGAAGGGAACAAGGATGGGGAGCTGTTGCTGGATTTCCTCACAGAAATTTCTGATTTTTCTAAAACTGCTCCTCCTAAACTAAAGCAGCAGGTAATCGAACAACTAAGAAAGCCTGAATGCAGTGAACAAAGAGATGGGAAGGTGCTTTTTAGTAACAACCTCAGCGTAATAGTGATTGAGCCGTGAGTCGACCTCTTCTTGTGTCTCGATCCACAGCAAATAGTCAGATACAAGCTGTCAACAGCTGAAATGTGTTTTTCATACTTTATGAGTGGTTTAGTTTACTTCAGTACTCACCTAGAACTTCTGGAGACTGTTAAGAAATTGGTATTGTTATCTGTTGTTATAAGGGAGCTTTAATTCTCAATTAATTCTGCGGTAACCTATAAATGTGTAACTCAATAAGAAGTTGATTGTACTTTATCATATGAATGTTGTGTAATCAGATGTAACTTGGACCATCCACCCTGCAGAAACCTGACCATTTCCTAAGGAACAATCCAGAACAATACATGGTTTCATCATCTTCATTTAAAAACTCTACAGACCAAATAAGCAAACTACAACTTAGCGCAGCTGGCAAGAGTGGGGGCTCAGAGTAACTGACCATTTGGGTGGCTGCTTGATGGGATTTCTTGAACTTGCTGTGACTTCAAAATCTCATACCTCCAGCTAGCGCGACAGTGGCCTCACACCCTCTGCGTTGTCACCTGCCTCTGCAGCCAACTCTTCCCTCTCCCCGTATTTTCATGCTGCTTTTATGATCCTGCATCTGCAGAGCTGTTTGTGGACCAGGTCCATACTGGCACAGCCAGAGCAAAGAGATTGAAGATGGTTGAGGCGTAGTAGTGCTGTCAACTGTCCCAGAGAGGTGAATTTCACTAATGAACCCTGATGCAAAGCCTTTATTAGGAACCAGCTACTGCAGTCACACAGGGCTTCCTGGTATTTTTAGCTAAGCACACAAACCTTTCACCAGGCTGGCAGCAAGGGCCATGCCTGGAAGATGTGAAAATAAGCTCTGATGCCAAACTGACAGGTTTCAGTGGGTTTTGTTTCATTTCCAATGGGATCATGTCAGGTAAATCCCTTCGATATATAGTATAGGATGTTCAGCAAGAAGCTGCGTCACCTCTTCAGTCCCTTCTCCAGGTGGGGATGCCCCCACTCCAGCAGTCGATGTATTTGCTTTTGCTAAATGATTGTACGGTTTTAAGAAGCGTTAAGCTCTCTACAAAGCACGAGGCATAGCGGAATACAATATAATTACTTGGATGAACTTAATAGTCTGAATACTCGGTTTATTCAGTGAGACAGGTGTGGTTTCTGACACTAAAATAAATTGATTTGCTGTTGAAATGGCTTGCTTCAGGTAATGCTTTGCCTGCAAGAATTTATGTTGTATTTTTGCATATACATTTCTGATACAATATAGGTTATTAAAGATTTGAAGTGATTTACAAGAGAATGTATTGACTGTTAGTAGCTGTTTATGTTAATTTTAGTGTGAATAATTTCAAACACACACTTCTCCCAGTGATCAAATATTAATTCCAGCATATTTTAGAATGTTTCCATGATACTTGTCAGATGTTGAACAGAACAAAATCTAGTACTGCTTTTATAGAATGCTACGTACAGATTCCTTCATTAGCAGACCTCAGTATATTTGTAAGCTGCTACTGTGACATTCCGAAGCAGCACAGAAAAAAAATCTTTCATTAGGACAGATTGCTGCACGCATTTCTAATGGGAAACAAATTAAAGTTACAATTATTTTGGTACCTCTTTTTTTGCTGTCAGTGACCTCTTCTAAATGGTATGTGTGAGGGAGGTGACTGCTGAATAATGCTACATCAACCCCGTCTGGACTGACGCATCTTCGGGAGCCAGAGAAATGCCAGAACAACAACAACAAAATAAATAAAAATAAAAATCCAACAACAAAATTCATCAACAAGACACACACACCTCTCCTGTTGTTTTCCAGTTTAGCAAAGGTAAAAAATACAAGAAAAAAGCTTTTTAGAGTTTTAGAAAGATGTTTGTTCTTAAAATTTGGGAGAGAGTAGGAAAGATGAGGAACAGAAGAGATGACCTGGAGAGAAGAGAGGAGGACATGACCACATGCACTAAAAAGCTCCAAGGTGAATGCACGTGAGAATTCCTTCCACTCTTTCATCAGGAAGGGAGAGTCTTGGAGGGGAAGCGTTGCAAGGGGTCTTATTTAAAAGCAGACTTACTTGGGGAAAAGGCACTTCGACCCCAGGCTGGAGAAGAAAACTCCTTATCTAAACCCAGACGTGCCAGAGTGGTCCTCTGGCATTGCTTTTGCTTCTAAGGAGAATTTAATTAAAAAACTGGGGGAAAAAAATACAGTAAACTGCATTCTGCATAAGCAGCTTCTTCTGTTAAGGGGCTGGGGGAAAACTGAATCAGAAGAGCACCCTTTAGGGATAAATTACTTTTAATTTTAAATTTGTAACACATATATTTCCAAGAAGTAAGGACTGTAAGTATTATTTAGTAGGAAATGAGTGTGGGGAAGCACAATTTTATGCTCATTTGACCATAAAAAATGAAGGAGTTCTTGTAGATCTCTCAAAAAAATTCCTAATAGACTGAAGAATCACATTTTCATGCGAGAATCACCCTTAATTATACAATAAAAATTGCTATTTCAGAGCAAGTTTGGGGAGTCCAGCGTGTCCAGCTATTTTGCTTTCTGCACCAAATTGTTTTCCTCTCAGAAAGTCTGCCTTATCTCACCAGTAGAAATGTCTTCCAAAATCGCATCTCCAGACCAACCTTGGTCTTTACAAACCCCCAGAGGGACGTGAGGCCAAAGGGATGAGTCTTCCTCTCTTGCATCCTTAGAAAGTGATTTTATAGGCTTCGTACAGATGTTCACAGAGAACAATGATCTTAAATCAGCATAACACTGATTGAAACCGGCTGGGTGTGGGGATACTTGTATTAAAAATACATCAGAAATGATCCTACAACTCCTTCTTGCTTGGGTGCCCCTTTCTGGGTAAATGTGGGTTTCAGATCTGAAGTGTAAACATCTGGCAGAAACGTGACTCTGGGCAAAGGCAATCCTTCACATCGCACCTACGTGTTCCTTGTAGATGGTTGGGAACAGCGTTCGGTTTTAAATTGAGAGATATTTCTTGATTCTTTTCATTTTGTGGGCACATAAACCTGGAATATGTAGATTATATTATAGGTACAGGAGAAAAAAAGCTGGGGGGAGGGAGGAAGGAGGAGGAGGAACTCTCCTTTGAAACAGCAAACACCTAGGCCTGTGGCTCTCTGATAAGTAAGCGTGAGCTCGTGGCTCTGATGCTGCGTCAGGTGATTATTTCCCCGAGTAATTCCCGCGGGAGGTTTGCTGCGCAGGGAAGGGAATAGCCCGATGTCTGCGGATGAGGCACGGCTTTGGAGCGATGCCGCGCCGGGGAGAGCAAAAGTGCAGGAGGAAAAGGCTGACCCCTCGCAAAGGAGCCCGGTCTTGCTGTACATATCCCCTCTGCCTCGAATGCATCTGGCAGAGCAGCTTCAGGGCTGTTACTTTAAATCACACGTAGAAAAAATATTCACACTGCTCCCTTAATTACAGCGGCAAATTGAACAAATGCACTTACAGCTCAGTTGCCGTCACCATTTCTACGTCGGTGCAATTCATGCTTGCAGCCCATGATAGGAATTTTTAATGTCATTACACAGTAGGGCAAAGCCTTCATTTTTAATAAAAATATGAATGGTAAAATGAAACGGATTAATATCTAATTTTACATCTTCATTTACATGATGTGCAAAATTATCTTAAATATTTGTTATGGATGGAGTAGCTTTCCACCAATTTAGGCTTTTTTTCGTACTGGAGAATGTTAACATAAATTGTAGCATAAATCATTGCCTTGTAGAGTACCAGAAGGCGCATATAAAAACCCATATCTTTACTGCACATATTTCCCATTAACCATAATCTATTAGTAATTGAAGTTCATTACAAATTCTTGTAGACTTTATTGCTATCATGCTGCATGACATAGTGAACCTGGCTTGCATAACAAGAAGTCCTTGCTGGGAAATATCCTATTAACAATGACTGTGCATTTGTCATTGTGATAATAAATCCAAAGCTGCCTGTAGATTATAAATTATTGCGGCGCCATTTCCACTGCTGTAGTTTAAAAGTTTTGTCAGCACTTCCATTTTAAACTCCTGCTTTACAGGCAGTTATAACTTGACCATAAAAATCTGCAACGAGCTGAATCTCGGCTTACAAGGTCTCTGTCTGAGAGCGCATTTCTTCCTCCAGTAAGATTCATATTTCATCCACGTGAAAATCTTAGAAGCAGAAGCTGTGTTTACGACAGATTATTTTCTTCTGCGTTTGCATAGCTTCTAATTGGAAACCCCAGGCCGTTTGACAAGCAATTTGCCCATAATCTTTCTAAATATCTTGATAGAATTTGAAAACATGTCAAGACAAAAAGATGGTAGCCGGCCTGACCTGAGTGTTCGCTGGTTTACCACCTGAAAAAGCCTCATTTCCTTACCTCCAGGTGCCATGGACTTTGGGGAGTCAGTGGGCAAATCTGCTTTTCTTCAAAGGAGAAACTGAAGAGAAATGCTGCTGCCCATACACCTTGTAAGGTGTTTTGAGGATTAATTACTAACACTGAAATTCTGGCACCCACTCAAGTCATCCTTCGTCATGTCTATGCAGTTCTTTCAGCTCTATATAGATTTTAAGTGTTATTAAAAGAAAATTACCATAGAGTTGAACTTTAAGTGTTAATTATGTCTTGAGATATAAATGACATCAGGTCAAATCTTTCACAATTTAACTTCGTAATTGACTTCATCTCACTACACCAGGGGACATCTATCTAGCTGAATACATCTGTCGATCATATTTCTCAAGTGCCTATAGCAATGCATCCAAGTAGCTGGACATAACCATTATGT
The DNA here is from genome assembly GCA_028565915.1 of Momotus momota. Lineage (NCBI taxonomy): Eukaryota > Metazoa > Chordata > Aves > Coraciiformes > Momotidae > Momotus > Momotus momota. Next base: position 12,794 of record JAOXNV010014885.1, read on the forward strand.
CTCAACTGCTCCTAAATAGTGTAGGATGAAGCCTTCACCCCCCTGAAATCACCAGGAAAACTTTCCCTCCTACCATCAAGGCCAGGTTTTCACACCATCCTGCAATACATGCTCCATCTTGAAGTATTGCTCATGTTTTCATGGGGTGGATTATGCAGTAAAATAATGGATTTTGCAGCAAATCTATCAACCGTCGTTTCACATCAATGGTGTCTTCTATTTCAAACTGCCCCAAACTGCTTTAAAATCTTGCTATGCAAAACCACTTCCCTTACCACTGAGGTGCAGCAGTCTCCTCGGTGAAATTCAGCGGCTGTTGGGATGATTCGTGGCACCATTTCACAGCGATTTACAGCAGGACAAGGAGGAGGAGGCTGCTGTCAGTAGTCAAAGTGGTAATGCTGAGGAGCAGAAAGCAATTACCCAGGCTGGCACTGAGCCAGGGCACGGGCCCTAACATGTCTCCTCCGGCCAAAACTGCCATCACCTCACTGTTTCCCCTCTTCCTCGACAGCGGACTCGTGGGACATTGGCTCAGGATGAAGCCCAGTGCCCACCATCACCTCGGCATATCCAACATCTCATGCTAGCGGTAGGACCAAGGGTGTCTACCATCAGTGGGTGTGACAATAGCTTTTGTGTTGCAGTCCTACCTGCTTGCAGTGTCCCGGTGCTCCCACACACTGGCGGCAATGGGAAGCTCTCCTACAACTCACAAGGTCAGCCTACATTTGCTCGTACCTCCCAACACCTCACATTCAAATCCTCACAATTTCCTTGCACATCAAGAAGCACTTCACCACCAGCCTTTGCTACTCAGCAGAGATCACATGGAAGGCAGGGACGGATCTGGTGGGTGTAAGGGAAAGGAAGTTAATAAGATATTCCTCTCTCCACTCCTAACAGAGATGCAAGAAC